>JAVJIX010000082.1:3752500-3825000 GCA_036785185.1 Paratrypauchen microcephalus
TTAGTCCTGGCTTAGACCTGATTAGTCCTGGTTTAGTCCTGGTTCAAATCCTGGTTTAGTCCTGGTTCAAATCCTGATTTAGTCCTGGTTCAAATCCTGATTTAGTCCTGGTTCAGACCTGATTAGTCCTGGTTCAATCCTGATTTAGTCCTGGTTTAGTCCTGATTTAGTCCTGGTTCAATCCTGGTTTAGTCCTGGTTTAGACCTGATTAGTCCTGGTTTAGTCCTGGTTTAGTCCTGGCTTAGACCTGATTAGTCCTGGTTTAGTCCTGGTTCAAATCCTGGTTTAGTCCTGGTTCAGACCTGATTTAGTGGCTTAGACCTGATTAGTCCTGGTTTAGTCTTGGTTCAAATCCTGATTTAGTCCTGGTTTAGTCCTGGTTCAAATCCTGATTTAGTCCTGGTTTAGTCCTGGTTCAAATCCTGATTTAGTCCTGATTTAGTCCTGGTTCAGACCTGATTAGTCCTGGTTCAATCCTGATTTAGTCCTGGTTTAGTCCTGGTTTAGACCTGATTAGTCCTGGTTTAGTCCTGGTTTTGTCCTGGCTTAGACCTGATTAGTCCTGGTTTAGTCCTGGTTCAAATCCTGGTTTAGTCCTGGTTCAGACCTGATTTAGTGGCTTAGACCTGATTAGTCCTGGTTTAGTCCTGGTTCAGGCCTGATTTAGTGGTTTAGACCTGATTAGTCCTGGTTTAGTCCTAGTTTAGTCCTGGTTTAGTTTTGGTTTAGTCCTAGTTTAGTCCTAGTTTAGTCCTGGTTTAGTTTTGGTTTAGTCCTAGTTTAGTCCTGGTTTAGTCCTGGTTCAGTTCTAAATTGTGGGCCTGTCTCTAAGAAAAAAAAAAAAAAAGAACGGCATCAGCCCCTAGGACTGTCGGCCCACCGGGAAAATGCCCGGTATGCCCGATTACCAGTCCAGGCCTGGTAGTAGTAATAATAGTACTAATAGTAATAGTAATAATAGTACTAATAGTAGTAGTAATAATAGTAGTAATAGTAGTAGTAATAATAGTACTAATAGTAGTAGTAATAATAGTACTAATAGTAATAGTAATAATAGTACTAATAGTAGTAGTAATAATAGTACTAATAGTAATAGTAATAATAGTACTAATAGTAATAGTAATAATAGTACTAATAGTAATAGTAATAATAGTACTAATAGTAATAGTAATAATAGTACTAATAGTAATAGTAATAATAGTACTAATAGTAGTAGTAATAATAGTACTAATAGTAATAATAGTACTAATAGTAATAATAGTCTCCCTGTTCTGTAATCATTCAGGTAGAAAGGTTCCACAGTGCACCTTTAACTGCTGCTCTACTGTACATATATGATATTCGAGCCAGATGCCCTTCCCTTCCTGCGACTCGTTTCTCCAGGCTTTGAGACCCTCCAGAGTGGCGTGTCGTCAGAGTTTGGTGCGTTTTGTCGTAAATCGTGTCTTTGTGCTTCGGCCTCTGTCTGGGTCATGAGGCTGAGTCTAATCAGCCTGTGGATTTTCTGATTAAAAACACTTATGGACACACACAAAAAAAAAACTTCCCTCAGACCACACACGGGTCTGGAATCTGCAGCTGTGACGTCTGAGCTGAAAAACCCACGAAGATCAGGACACGACCCTGTTCTCTGACGTTCTAATGTTGTTTCCTGGAGTTGTGTTTAACACGTTTAACGCACAAACCTGCACATTTAGGCTTTTTTCTGACCTCAGCTATGGAACAAGTAAATGACTGGCTTTTTAAATCATGTTTGCTTCTAAATTAAAAGTCTGTTTGATGTTCTCAAAGCAATCAAAAGAGATAAAGATAAGACTTTATTGATCTCACACAAGAGAAATGTACTTGCCACAGTAGCTCCAAGACAGTTTGAACAGTTTGAAGTGCATGCAATGATGGAATAAAGTAATTAATAATAAAAATAAGTAATAATAATAATGTGGCGGCAGTAGCTCAGTTGGTAGAGCACTTGTCTAGTGATCCAGGGGTTGGCAGTTCGAATCATCATCCACAGATGAGCGCTGCCCTTGTGTCCTTGGGCAAGACACTTAACCCACCTCGCCCCCAGTGTCTGTGGACACTGGTAGCCCCCATGGCAGAAGATACATCAAGGCCTGTTGTGACTTGAGCCGTCCTCCTGTGGACCCACCACCTGCCGGAGGATTCATGGGGGCTGGTGCATTGTGTTCTGGGCAGCAGAACACTGCTTGGACTGCTGCCCCCGCGACCCAGAAAATGGAAAAGGAGAAGAAGATGAATGAATGAATGAATGAATTATAATAATAATTAGGGCTGGGAATATTAACGCGTTAATCACGATTAGAGTTATGATCGCGAACAATTTTTTAAATCGCGATCAGAGTTTGCCAGCATTTTCCGCAATTCTACCATCCATTTGCAGCTCATTTGGTTGTATTAATTAAACTCATTGTCGGTTAAACGCGCTATTTTGAGTTTGCTCGTATTTTGTTCCTTCTACGCATCCGTAGGCAGCTCGAGCGGGCTTCAATCATTTATTTACAATTTCTCAAAGTAAGCACTATTACTGGTTCATTGTTACTTTTTCCTTTCTCTGCACTTTTTTGAAATAAAAAAAATGGTGAGAAATACTTGGCATTGTGAGTTTAACTTTAGATTCGAACGGTCTTACTGCAAGATATCAATTTTAAACATGCAAAATAAATCACGATTAATCGCGATTAACTATGAAATTTCTGAGATTAGTTGCGATCAAGAAAATTAATCGTTTGACAGCCCTAATAATAATACAAACATCAACAAGGAGAGCATGGGAAAGAAGATATTGCACGTCTGGCCTATATAGTAGAGTTGTACAGTCTGATGGTGGTGGGGATGAAGGATCTGTGGTAGCGCTCCTTCTTGCACTGGGGGTGCCTCAGTCGGCTGCTGAAGGAGCTGCTCAGCTCCTCTACAGTCCGGTACAGAGGGTGAGAGGTGATGGACGTGAATTTGGCCAGCACCCTCCTCTACAGAGTCCAGAGGACAGCCCAGGACAGAGCTGGCCCTCCTGACCAGCTTATTAAGTCTCTTCCTGTCCCGTTCTGTGCTGCTCGGGGCCCAGCAGACGACAGCATAGAGGAGAGCAGAGGCCACCACAGAGTCATAAAAAGTCTTGAGCAGAGGCCTGCACACTCCAAAGGAACTCAGTCTCCTCAGGAGGTGGAGGCGACTTTGGCCCTTCTTGTACAGGGCGTCGGTGTTGTGGGACCAGTCCAGTTTATTGTTGAGGTGAACACCCAGGTACTTGAAACTGTCCACAGTCTCTATGTCCTGCCCCTGGATGTTCACCGGTGAGTGAGGTAGTGGTCTCCTCCTGAAGTCCATCACCAGCTCCTTTGTCTTACTGGTGTTAAGGCAAAAAGCTCCGGAGTATTCTTGAGAGGAGAGGAATTACAGTTGGTCACAGAATTCAAGTATCTTGGTCTGACACTTGATTCCACTTTGTCTTTCAAAAATCATATTAAAAAACTTGCCAATACTGTCAAATATGACCTTAAAATAAAAACAAATCAGGTCTTTTATAACACTTGGTGCTGCTAGAATGTTTCATTCAATGATTTTATCCCATATTGAATATTGCATCACCACTGTCAACACTAAACCAGGTCTAAACCAGGACTAAACCAGGTCTAAACCAGGTCTAAACCAGGACTAAACCAGGACTAAACCAGGACTAAACCAGGACTAAATCTGGACTAAACCAGGTCTAAACCAGGTCTAAACCAGGTCTAAACCAGGACTAAACCAGGACTAAACCAGGACTAAATCTGGACTAAACCAGGTCTAAACCAGGTCTAAACCAGGTCTAAACCAGGACTAAACCAGGACTAAACCAGGACTAAACCAGGTCTAAACCAGGTCTAAACCAGGACTAAACCAGGTCTAAACCAGATCTAAACCAGGACTAAATCAGGTCTAAACCAGGTCTAAACCAGATCTAAACCAGAACTAAATCAGGTCTAAACCAGGACTAAACCTGGACTAAACCAGGCCTAAAACAGGACTAAACCAGGACTAAACCAGGTCTAAACCTGGACTAAACCTGGTCTAAACCAGGTCTAAAACAGGACTAAACCAGGACTAAACCAGGTCTAAACCAAGACTAAACCAGGACTAAACCAGGACTAAACCAGGACTAAACCAGGTCTAAACCAGGTCTAAACCGGGACTAAACCGGGTCTAAACCGGGACTAAACCGGGTCTAAATCAGGACTAAACTAGGACTAAACCAGGACTAGATAAACTAGGTCTAAACCAGGACTAAACTAGGACTAAACCAGGTCTAGATCAGGTCTATTTTAGGTCTAAACCAGGACTAAACTAGGTCTAAACCAGGACCAAACCAGGTCTAAACCAGGTCTAAACCAGGACTAAACCAGGACTAAATCTGGACTAAACCAGGTCTAAACCAGGTCTAAACCAGGACTAAACCGGGTCTAAACCAGGTCTAAATCAGGACTAAACCAGGACTAAACCAGGTCTAAACCAGGTCTAAGCCGGGACTAAACCAGGTTTAAACCAGGACTAAACCAAGTCTAAACCAGGACTAAACCAGGACTAAATCTGGACTAAACCAGGTCTAAACCGGGACTAAACTGGGTCTAAACCAGGACTAAACCAGGAGTAAACCAGGACTAAATCTGGACTAAACCAGGTCTAAACCAGGACTAAACCAGGTCTAAACCAGGATTAAACCAGGACTAAACAAGGACTAAATCTGGACTAAACCAGGACTAAACCAGGTCTAAACCAGGACTAAACCAGGACTAAACCAGGATTAAACCAGGATTAAACCAGGATTAAACCAGGATTAAACCAGGATTAAACCTTGCCTTACACTAGGTTTCATTCTCGTTTTTCTCTCCAGCTTCTGTACTTCATCCTTTGCTCCATCGGGCTGGTCATCTCCATCCTGGTCGTGGCGTTCGCTGGACATCACTACACGCAGGTGACCCGCTTCACGTGTGAGCGCACGGGGCCCGACTGCGTGTGCATCATGGAGCCTCAGGACCCCATCGCTCGTACCTTCACCTACCAGGACGTGGACGACTGCGGGTACCTGACAGGCGACCTGCCCATGTTCTTCCTGGTCCAGATCCTCCTGAACCTGGCCCAGGCTCTGGTCTGCGCCGCGGCCTGCTTCATCATGTGGAAGAGAAGATACCAGGTGTTCTTCTCCGGGCTGCAGATCTCCTCCTGGCAGAAGGTCTAAACGAGAGAAGGAAACAGAGACAGTCAACAGAAAATGTCTCTTCATGTTATCCGTGCGTTTCAGAATGAGAAAAATTAGGATTGTTGCCGTAGCGATTAACATGACATTGCAACATTCTAGGACAGGGGTGCTCAACCTTTTTTTAACCCTGGTTTAGTCCTGGTTTAGTCTTGGTTTAGTCCTGGTTTAGACCTGGTTTAGACCTGGTTTAGACCTGGTTTAGTCTTGGTTTAGTCTTGGTTTAGTCCTGGTTTAGACCTGCTTTAGACCTGGTTTAGACCTGGTTTAGTCTTGGTTTAGTCTTGGTTTAGTCCTGGTTTAGACCTGGTTTAGACCTGGTTTAGTCTTGGTTTAGACCTGGTTTCGACCTGATTTAGTCCTGGTTTAGACCTGCTTTAGTCCTGGTTTAGTCCTGGTTTAGTCCTGGTTTAGACCTGGTTTAGTCCTGGTTTAGACCTGCTTTAGTCCTGGTTTAAAACTGGTTTAGTCCTGGTTTAGTCCTGGTTTAGACCTGCTTTAGTCCTGGTTTAGTCCTGGTTTAGACCTGGTTTAGTCTTGGTTTAGTCTTGGTTTAGTCCTGGTTTAGACCTGGTTTAAAGCTGGTTTAGTCCTGGTTTAGACCTGGTTTAGACCTGGTTTAGTCCTGGTTTAGTCCTGGTTTAGACCTGGTTTAGTCCTGGTTTAGACCTGGTTTAAAGCTGGTTTAGTCCTGGTTTAGACCTGGTTTAGACCTGGTTTAGTCCTGGTTTAGACCTAGAAAAAAAGGGAAGCTCAGAGGCCTGAACGGGCGACATTTTGAGGACTTTTGCCTGTTCAGACACCGTAATGTTGAGTTCTGAAATGTTAATCGCCATGGCAACGGCGCTAATTTTTCCATCATTCTCAAACTCGCGTGTACGTTTGTATTTCGAGGCTTGTTTTTACACGGGGAGGTGTTCTGGAAAGGCTGTGGGAGAATCGTGTTTACGACAGGGGAAGAGTTTTGTAAAAAATTTAAGATACTTTTTTTTTTCGTTTTTGTTGAAATCGCAATTTAGAGTCAAGCTTTAAAAAATGTTTCTTGCCGTGCATGATCATGAGCTGTTGAGTTTTATTGAGTTTTATTTGCCTGTTGAGTGTTGATTTGATTTGATTTTTTTAAAATACAAACTTCTACCTGCTGCCATCTACAGGGAACAGATCAACTTATGCAATAGAAATTTAAAAAAAAATACAAAAATAAAAAATAAAAACAGGAATATTTTCACTATCAAGAACTATTACGCTGCGAAAACTCAAATCTCGCTAAGTTCAAATGACCTGAAATAAGAATTTATCACGATTTCAGTAAATTTCACTTGACAAGTAAAACGATCGGAAACTTTTATGGATAAAATATGAAAATACATCTTGCAACACTTATACAATACACAATACGGAGCCTTGGAAGTGTCATAGGTGAATAAATAATAACAAAATGTGGGAACTACTTATAAGGTGTGTGCACGAGTTATAACCCGCGCGCACGAGTTATAATGTTTGCGTTACACAGGGATGAAAGAGTTCCGCTTTTTAGCGGATCTCCGCTTTTTTTTTAGCTGCGTGGTAATTTTTTTTTTTGTTTTGTTCCAAATACATTGAAATTTTGGGTGTGTATTATATATGTATAATTGTGTTTAGGGTTGCCAACCGTCCGTTGAAAAATGTAATCGTCCCGTATTCATAAACAAAAGTACAAGTCTCGTATTAAACTTGTACATGTGTGCGGGGCCGCGCGAGCTTGCGTGCTCTTCTGGTGCTGCGGACACCGCACGCCCCGAGCTGCGCACACCGCACGCCCCGAGCTGCGCCACGAGTGCGCTCTCTCGGCTCGTTATCAGACTTTGATGTCGCAAAATCGGGGTCAGTGCCGTGTTTTGATATCAACTTTAAAATAAAAACCACTACAATTGTTTAAAAATGTGTTTTATTGCTATTTATTAAAGTTTTGCCGCCCCCCCCCCCCGGAATTTTTTTTTTTTCCCCGGGACGGGGGGGGGGGGGGGGGGGGCCTTTCCGCTTTTTTTCATGATTGGCCACTTTTCATCCCTGGTTATAGTGTGCGCTCGAGTAGTTAAAAGTGAGGGGACGAGTTACAAATCGTTCCCTCGCTTTCATTAAGGCGTGTGCGCGAGATATTAATACGTGCACTCGAGTTATAAAGTCGTGGGCACTGGTTTTTAAAAGGTGCGGGAACGTCTTCAAACGCGTTCCCTCGGTTTATATCCAAGGTGTGGGAGCGCGTTAGAACACGTTCCTTCACTTTCCATGGTGTCGAACTGGGAATGACGTGCGCAACACAAACGTGTGCGACGAAACATGCAGAAGGAAGGAGCACATCCACCATGGAACTCTTCTTCCACAACAGAACGTGTTCTAACGCGCTCCCACGCCTTGGATATAAACCGAAGGAACGCGTTTTAAGACGTTCCCTCACCTTTAAAAAACCTGTGCGCACGACTTTATAACTCGAGCGCACGTATTAATATCTCGTGCACACCTTAATGAAAGCGAGGGAACGATTTGTAACTTGTCCCCTCACTTTTAACTACTCGACTACACGGGTTATATCTCGTGTGCACGGGTTATATCTCGTGTGCACGGGTTATAACTCGTGCGCACGCATTAATATCTCATGCGCACGGGTTATAAGTAGTTCCCACGCTTTGTTATTATTTATTCACCTATGACACTTCCAAGGCTCCGTAGAAACAACAACTCTTTGCACAAAAAAAGCCAAAACGAAACGCTGCTTGAATTAAGACTCACGTATTCCGCTGGTCCACCGTTTTACGCGTCAAGTGGAATCGACTCAAATAAAGTAAAATGGTAATAACTTAGCGAGATGTTGCTTTCTACAGTGTGTTGTCATTTTGTCAGTGTGTTTATAAAAGTGAAGCTGGATTTTTCTCTTTTAAATGTGTTCAGAGTGTTTTTGTGTTGGTTATTTATTTATTTATTATTTTCTTTAATAGGGACCGTGCAGATTAATGAACATCTACAACACTTCAGTGTAAATACTCCAGATTGTAGCAAAAATGCTCATCTCCATCTGTCGTCGCTGGGCAGGTGACGCCACAGCAAAAACAACAAAAACAAGTGACAACAGCAGCAGTTAAACATTAAAAGTGTCACAGGTCTGGTTTAGCCGCTGTTTCAAGTGTGATTTAAAGTGTCCAGTGTCGGAGTCTCTCTTATTGATGATGGGAGAAAGTTCCAGAACTTAGAGCCTCTGACTGAGAGACACTTTGTCCCAATGTAGAGCGTCTGTGTGGACCTCACAGTTCCCCCGGGTCTTTGTTTTAATAAAATCCACAGGGAATGTTGATGACGTCAGCTGCAAAGGATCAATTCACAATGACAAAGTATCAATGATATTATATTGGTTAATGTGTTTATCCCAGTGTGCATGACTCCGAGTGTACGTGTGTGTTTGTGCGTGTTTGTCTGTGTGTGTGCGTTCATGTGTGTGTGTGTGTGCGTTCATGTGTGTGTGTGTGTGCGTTATGACGACATGCACAGGTCATGTGATCACCAGGAGCCAGACAGGAAGTCACATGCCGGTCATCCCAGAGTCCAGGTTATTTATAAATGAACTCGACAACAACAACTGTGTGTGTGTAGCTGTGTGTGTGTTTGTCTATGTGTGTAGTTTTGTGCGTTTGTGATCACTGAACCTGTCACAAGTTTACTCACTGGACTTTAGGGCTGGTTTATCAAATTGAAATAAAAAAATATTCTTCCTCCGGGGCAGCAGCAGCAGCACCAGACTTATTTAAAGGCAAATTAACATTTTTTTTACAATCTAAGCCTTCTTTCGGCAATAAAACAAGTAGTTTTACTCACCCATAGCATTTTTCTGTCAATTGGAGCAGTATCGCAGAACTTATGTTGAGCCGTTCTGTTCTACCACTGATCCCGTATCCGTTAACATGGTGCTGTATCATATGCTCGGGGCATTACTTTGCGATGTCCAAATAACACAAACTTTAGCACTTTTCAAATCATAGAAGCTCGATGTCTTAATGTAAGAAATCGTTTGAAGCAAAAGTGGCCTGTAATCCGAGATTTAGCCATAGTTTCGAGTAGATGAGGACGCCAGTGCGCATGTGCGGACTGTGCTCTCAGCTCCCGGGACCCAAACATGAAACGCAAAGCTGAAAACTATGTCACACCTCGAGTCCCACCCTCATACGGGTTGAGAATTCTCCAAAAGTAGAACGTGACACAACAGATTATTAAATGAAAATTATTTCATTTCATCTCCTTAATTTGAAAATTTAATTCTCAGGCATTTTCTCTCTTTTCTTTTACTCAAATTAGAATTTAAAAATTCCAAAAAATCTCCCAGTGACACTGCCGAGTACCCCCTGCAGTGTGCTCACGTACCCCTAGGGGTACTTGTACCCAGTGGTGAAAGTAAAGCGGTGCGCACCGGAACACAGCACCGGTATAAAATGCACAGCCGGTACGCAGCACCGCTAAGAGAATATGGTTAATGGCGGCCAAAACCCACATTTGAAAAAAAAAAAAAGTAAGGTGCGCTATTTAAAGGAAAAGTAACGTTTTTTTTACAATCTGAGCCTTATTTCGGTAATAAAACAAGTTGTTTTACTCACCCATAGCACTTTGGTGTCATATGGAGCACTTCCGGAGATGTTTTAGATTTGCGGTTAGCCTAGCGCGACTTCTAGCCATAGCTCGTGACATATAATATATTCCCCGAGCATGTAATATGCCCCGTGCGGTCTCCAAATAACACAAAATTTAGCACTTTTCAAATCATAGAAGCCCGATGTCTTAGTCTACGATTTCATTTGAGTCAAAAGTGGCCTGTAATCCGAGATTTAGCCATAGTTTACAGCTTTGTGTTTCATGTTTGGGTCCCGGGAGCTGAGAGCACAGTCCGCACATGCGCACTGGTGTCCTCATCTACTCGAAACTATGGCTAAATCTCGGATTACAGGCCACTTTTGACCAAACGAAATTGTAGACATGGAGCTTCTATGATTTGAAAAGTGCTAAAGTTTGTGTTATTTGGAGACCGCAAACATGTGCCCCGAGAACTCACATGATGGAGATCGCAAATCTAAAACATCTCTGGAAGTGCTCCAAATGACACCAAAGTGCTATGGGTGAGAAAAACAACTTGTTTTATTACAGAAATAAGGCTCAAATTGTAAAAAACGTTACTTTTCCTTTAAGTAGAAAACACAAACAACCACACTATGCCATTGGAGAATAACTGAAAGCTCCCCGAAACTCTGGTACAGAGATATCTGCAGTCTGTTAAGCGAGGATTGTCAAAACTTATCTGACTGTAGCCGTGAAAGTCGCCTAAACCATTGCGCGGCGGTGCTGCGCACTGGTAGAAGATTTAAGGCCGGCGCGCTGCCTGCACCTGTAAGAGAGGGCTTATGCTGACTAAAAAAATATGAAATAATTAAGTATATTACAAAAGTTAATTATCTATGAAAAAGGTGTAAAATGTAAAAAAAAAAAAAAAAAAACGGGTAAAACAAGTTTTTTTTTTTTTTAAAGGTCCGATGACATGGTACTTCTTGATGCTCTTATATGGCTCCTTAATGGTTCCCTAATACTGTAAATGAATCCTTCTTCAAAATCAACACTCAGTGCATGAGAAAGACACATGTACACAGTCAGAGTCAGAAAATCTCTCTCTGAACACCTCATTCTGGGCCTTGTTGCTTGAATGCAAATGAGAAGGACAGAGATAGGTTAGAGGAGCGGGTGGGGGGGGCCAAATGCACCGCTGGTTCCTGGATTAGCGCTGTGCTCTGCGCTGTCTCCCACTTCCGCGTTTTATGCGCGAAGGAAGAAAGGAGAGCCGTTTCAATGAAAAAAACACATTTTCACAGAAAATAAAATGAAACCACTGCTGTTTCAGAGGTCCAGAGGCTCAGATAAAGGACTTCCGAGCCTAGAAACACTCGACGTGCCTCCAGGCAAATACAAAAACGCATTTCGCATTGCCTAGCGCATTTGCAGTCCAAACTCTCTGGGCGTGATTTACAGAGACGGTGGGTAGACATCCAGACGGGGGGTGGAGCTGCATTTTTCGATGTGACGTCACAAAGTTTCCTTGTTCAGAATTGCCCGTTTGAGCTGTTTTTTTTTTTCAAACGCAGAAAAGGACCACAAATGCTCAGTTTAGACAGGGGTAGGGGAGCTCACATTAAAGTTCAAAAACTTCAGAAAGTGAAAATTTCATGCCATGGGACCTTTAAAAACAGTAAAGTGATGCACTGGACATTATAGCACCTGTAAGAAATGAAAACTACTTTCACCACTGCTTGTACCCCTGGTTGGGAAACACTGGTCTACGGGAACTTCTTTGAACAACGTTGATTACGGCACTTTTCTTGTGGAGCGAACTTCAGGTTAAGTTACTGATTTACCAAGAAAGTTCCACAGTATGGCATTAAAGAGCCCATATCACACTATTCTCTGTTAAAAGGAGAAATCCAATTTGTCAAATGGACAAAAGTTTAACCTTTGTAAAACTTTTGTCCAGTCGACAAATTGAATTTCTCCTTTTGCCGTGGATTCTACCTGGACGACTGAGGGATTCTTCACTATTCTCTGTTCTCATGTCGTTTCCTCGTCACAAACGCCCGGAGTTGTGTTTCATTCACACTGTACCGGCTCATGGTGAGTTACTACTGTAGTCACAGCCGCCCTGGGACAGACTGACGGAAGTGAGGCTGCCGATCTGTGCCATGCCACCACCGACGCTCACACACCACACTCATACTGGCCGATGTGGGTGAAGTGTCTTGCCTAAGGACACAACAGTTTCCACAAAAGTCACTGCTGCCCCACGATGGTGTCAAGGGGTGTCCTGATTCTACTTCTGATCAAGGGCTCGGGCCACGACCTCGGGCTACAGACCCCCTGAAACGAAGTAAACTCTCGACCAGACTTGGAACAAAGGGGAACGACTACAAGCTCAGGCAGGTTTTGGGATCAGGACAACGAGGACTAAACCAGGACTAAACCAGGACTAAACCTGGACTAAACCTGGACTGAACCTGGACTAAACCTGGACTGAACCTGGACTGAACCTAGACTAAACCTGGACTAAACCTGGACTGAACCTGGACTTAACCTGGACTTAACCTGGACTAAACCTGGACTTAACCTGGACTAAACCTGGACTAAACCTGGACTAAACATGGACTAAACATGGACTTAACCTGGACTTAACCTGGACTTAACCTGGACTTAAGCTGGACTTAAGCTGGACTTAAGCTGGACTTAAGCTGGACTTAAGCTGGACTTAAGCTGGACTGAACCTGGACTAAACCTGGACTAAACCTGGACTAAACCTGGACTAAACCTGGACTTAACCTGGACTAAACCTGGACTGAACCTGGACTAAACCTAGACTAAACCTAGACTGAACCTGGACTAAACCAGAACTAAACCAGGACTTTTGGGATCAGGATGTCAGCGTCACATGGACCAGCCGAGGAGTCTCATAAATGTATTTTCAGCAGGTGTAATTATCGATTAACAGTTTAGCAGGTTTACAATTATGACGTTTATGTTCTACTTTACTTTTAGTGAACTGCTGTCGCGGTGTCTGTTTAGTCGACGTTATCGTTTTCATCGAACTTTCACGTATAAACGAGCTTGTTTTTTGTCGAGTTGAGGTACCCGATAATCCTTGACGCAAACGGGAATCGAGCGGCGTCCCGTTTCTTAGGGGAACATTCGTACCCTGAGCCCTCTCAGCTCGGTATCGAGGGGCAAGACAAAGACGTAGATAAAGGGGAAGGGGTAAGACAGAGGAATGGGACGCAGACTCAGTCTAACGTCAGTAACGGAGTGTCAGACAGCGCAAAGAGAAGATCTTGGTCGGAATTGCGTACGTCAAATAAAAAAGACGTAGAGCTTTAACATACAGTATTCCATCCAAGAGATCAGTTTGATGAAAAAATAAACTTAAGGACCAATGAACACAATTATCAATCAGATAATTGATTCATTCATTCATTTTCTTCCGCTTTTCCATTTTCTGGGTCGCTGGGGCAGCAGTCCAAGCAGTTTTCTGCTGCCCAGAACACAATGCACCAGCCCCCATGAATCCTCCCGCGGGTGGTGGGTCCACAGGAGGACGGCTCACGTCACAACGGGCCTTGATGTATCTTCTGTCATGGGGGCTACCAGTGTCCACAGACACCGGGGTTAAATGTCCCATGACATGGTACTTCTTGATGCTTTTATATGGCTCCTTAATGGTTTCCTAATACTGTAAATGAATCCTTCTTCAAAATCAACACTCAGTCCATGAGAAAGACACATGTACACAGTCAGAATATCTGTTTCTGAACGACTCATTCTGGGCCTTGTTGCTTGAATGCAAATGAGAAGGACACAGATAGGTTAGAGGAGCGGGTGGGGGGGGGGCGCAAATGCTCCGCTGATTCCTTGTTACTGTGTCCTGTCTCCCACTTCCGCGTTTTAAGCGCAGAGGAAGAAAAGAGAGGCATTTCAATGAAAAAAAACACATTTTCACAGAAAATAAAATTAAACCGCTGCTGTTTCAGAGGTCCAGAGGGTTGGGTAAAGGACTTCCGAGCCTAGAAACACTCGCACGTGTCTCCAGGCAAATAAAAAAACGCATTTCGCATTGCGGAGCTCCTTTGCGGTCCAAACTCTCTGGGCGTGATTTCCAGAGATGGTGTGTAGACATCCAGACGGGGGGTGGAGCTGCATTTGCATTTCTTTTTTTGATGTGACGTCAGAAAGTTTCCTTGTTCAAAATCGCCCGTTTGAGCTGTGTTTTTTTCTAACGCAGAAAAGGATCGCAAATGCTCAGTTTAGACATTTCGCAACTTTTAACCATGGGGGGGGGGCCTAAACAGGGTAGGGGAGCTCACATTAAAATTTCATGCCATGGGACCTTTAACCCCAGATAATTGAACTTGAAGAAACTAAAACTGGGTACGACACTGCGGTCACATGGTAGGATCGGATTGGATTTGGTCCTGGACCAAACCTGGACTAACCCTGGACTTAACCTGGACTAAACCTGGATTTAACCTGGACTAAACCTGGATTTAACCTGGACTAAACCTGGACTTAACCTGGACTAAACCTGGACTTAACCTGGACTTAACCTGGACTTAACCTGGACTAAACCTGGACTAAACCTGGTCTAAACTGGACTAAACGTGGAGTTAACCTGGACTAAACCTGGACTCAACCTGGTCTAAACCTGGACTGAACCTGGACTGAACCTGGACTAAACCTGGTCTAAACCTGGTCTAAACCTGGACTGAACCTGGACTGAACCTGGACTAAACCTAGACTGAACCTGGACTAAATCAGGACTAATATGAGACTAAACCTGGACTAAACCTGGACTAAACCTGGACTAGTTTGCCGGAGCAGCATTGGTGTACGTGTTGTGCGTTCTTTCTTCGCAGCCATGATTTCGTCTGACTTTTCCGGCAACAATCGCTACTTATGACGGCGTCGGCGCCTCCTGCCACTTCCGGGTGAAATCCCCGGCGAAAATTCCCGCGCATGCGCAGTACACCAATCCGATCCGATATCGTACACAAGGCGGCACCGAGCGGATTACTATCGGCCTGAGCCAGGGGTTCCAATCGGATTCGGGAAAACCAATCCCTGTACGATCCTTATCCTGTGCACATGAACTCGATATGATCCCAATCCGTTTGCAGTCGGATTACACTCGTCCATGTGCACGCAGTCGCTGTGGGCGTGTACCGGTGGAGCTGAAAACCGCGGCAGATCGGCCAAAAATCTTGAAAATGAAGGTCTTGAAAACCGTGACATGGTTAAAAGTCGATTTTGCAGAACAGGCTTGATTTAAGATAAATTTGGAGACACTTTTGACGTAAAAACAGCAAAGACACCAGTATAAAAGCGATTCTTGTTATAAATTTATTACATTTGACAAGATAAAAACACTTTCTATACACATTTCCACACGTCTGAACCTCCGTACACAATCACGGCTGGATTCAACTGAAATTTAAGACTAGAAGAAAAACAAAACGTAAGGCACAACGTTCAGATGAATCAACACCGAAATATGAGATCTGGAAATAAAAGATTCAAGTAAAAAGCGGTTATTTCTTCACATTAATAAACGGTAAAAACACAAATGAAATGGTGCAGTGACGGCATCGTTAACGAAAATAAACCCCAAAGCCGAGTTCACCTTCCAGACAAAACCCTTCGGTAAAAGTGCAGATTCGCAGACGAGGTGGACGAAAGTACGAACGACAGCGTCATTTTTACACATTCCAGTTAAAAACTACGATTTACATAAATATACGACAAACAGACAAGACCAGGACTAAACCAGGACTAAACCAGGACTAAACCTGGATTAAACCAGGACTAAACCAGGACTAGACCTGGACTAAACCAGGACTGAACCAGGACTGAACCAGGACTAGACCAGGGCTAAACCAGGACTAGACCAGGACTAAACCAGGACTAAACCAGGACTAGACCTGGACTAAACCAGGACTGAACCAGGACTGAACCAGGACTAGACCAGGGCTAAACCTGGACTAAACCAGGACTGAACCAGGACTAGACCTGGACTAAACCAGGACTGAACCAGGACTGAACCAGGACTAGACCAGGGCTAAACCAGGACTAGACCAGGACTAGACCAGGGCTAAACCAGGACTAGACCAGGACTAAACCTGGGCTAAACCAGGTCTAAACCTGGATTAAACCAGGACTAAACCAGGACTAGACCAGGGCTAAACCAGGACTAGACCAGGACTAAACCAGGACTAAACCTGGACTAAACCAGGACTAAACCAGGACTAGACCAGGGCTAAACCAGGACTAAACCTGGATTAAACCAGGACTAAACCTGGATTAAACCAGGGCTAAACCTGGACTAAACCAGGACTAAACCAGGACTAAACCTGGATTAAACCAGGACTGAACCAGGGCTAAACCAGGACTAAACCAGGACTAGACCAGGGCTAAACCAGGACTAGACCAGGACTAAACCAGGGCTAAACCTGTACTAAACCAGGACTAAACCTGTACTAAACCAGGATTAGACCAGGACTAAACCAGGACTGAACCAGGACTAAACCAGGACTAGACCAGGACTAGACCAGGACTAGACCAGGACTAGACCAGGACTAAACCAGGACTAAACCAGGACTAGACGAGAACTAAACCAGGACTAAACCAGGTTTTCAAGTCGCCCGTGGCTAAAATGTTCCACACGATGGCGAATGTTGCAGAACCGGCAGGAGCACCAGGACCGACAGGAGCGTTCTGGATGGCGGCGGGTGCTGGATGGCGGCGGGTGCTGGATGGCGGCGGGGGCTGGATGGCGGCGGGTGCTGGATGGCGGCGGGGGCTGGATGGCGGCGGGGGCTGGATGGCGGCGGGTGCTGTCCGTCGCGGCGCTGTGGGCGGAGCTCCTCAGTGAGACGAGATGTGGTGATTGGACTGAGACCCCAGGAAACCCAGACGCTGTTTGTTCTTCCTCTGCTCCGTCATCTGAGATCAAAACACAAAAACACAAAGACGTTACGATCCACTCGAGACGTTTTTAAGACAGAAGAGAGGAGAGAGGGAGGAGAGGAGAGGAGAGAGAAGAGGAAAGCGAGGGATGGAGAGGAGGAGGAGAGCTGAGGTCAGCATCAGGAATAATGAGCAGAGACTGAAGAAGTTCATCTGAGCCGAGGGAGGAGGAGAAACAGAGAGAGAGATACAAAGAGCGAGGGGGGGAGGAAGAGGGAGAGAGAGGAAGAACGAGAGGGGGTGAAAGTGCGAGAGAGGGAGGGATACAAAGAGGGAGAAAGAGAGAGAGAGATACAGAGAGGGAGAGAGGAAGAAATAGGGTGAAAGAGGGAAAGGGGGGAAGAGGGAGGGACACAGAGAGGGAGAAAGAGAGAGAGAGAAAGAGGGAGAGAGAAAAGAGGGGGAGAGATACAAAGAGAGAGGGAGAAGACAGAGAGAGAAGGAGGGAGAAAGAGAGAGAAAAGAGGAAGAGATACAGAGAGCGAGGGAGAAGAGAGAGATGCAGAGATACAGAGAGGTAGAAAGAGAGAGAGAGAGAGGGAGGGAGAGATACAGAGAGGGGGAGAGAGGAAGAACAAGAGGGGTGAAAGAGAGAAGGAGAGATGCAGAGATAGAGGTAGAGAGAGACAAGGAAAAAGAGAGAGAAAGAGGGAGGGAGAGAGAGAAGGGGGAGAGTGAGAGGGGAAAAGAGAGAGAAGGAGAGAAGTGGACTAAACCAGGACTAGACCATGTCTAAACCAGGTCTAAACCAGGACTAGACCAGGTCTAAGCCAGGTCTAAACCAGGACTAAACCAGGTCTAGACCAGGTCTAAACCAGGTCTAAACCAGGTCTAAACCAGGACTAAACCAGGACTAGACCAGGTCTAAGCCAGGTCTAAACCAGGACTAAACCAGGTCTAGACCAGGTCTAGACCAGGTCTAAACCAGGTCTAAACCAGGACTAAACCAGGACTAGACCAGGACTAAACCAGGTCTAAACCAGGTCTAGACCAGGTCTAAACCAGGTCTAAACCAGGTCTAAACCAGGACTAAACCAGGACTAGACCAGGACTAAACCAGGTCTAAACCAGGTCTAAACCAGGACTAAACCAGGTCTAGACCAGGACTAGACCAGGTCTAGACCAGGTCTAAACCAGGTCTAAACCAGGACTAAACCAGGACTAGACCAGGACTAAACCAGGACTAAACCAGGTCTAAACCCGGTCTAAACCAGGTCTAAACCCGGTCTAAACCAGGACTAAACCAGGACTAGACCAGGTATTTTCACTCGTGGCTAAAATGTTCCACACGAAGGTGAATGTTGCACATTTTTAAGGAGGAATCAATCAGTTTATTTGATTTGATTTTAGTCAGTGAACAGAATCAATAATCAGATCACAATGATTTAACACAGAGATTACGATTCTCCAGGATGAAAATGTGAACTTTGAACAGAATCCTGTTATTAAAAAACAAATCTTAAATCAAATCGAAACATTTCAGAAAAATTATCCTGCAGTTCTACTCGGATTTCTGCCAAATCGTCTGAACGTTTGATTTTTTTTAATGGTTAAACCTGGAGCCTGAATCTCTGGGTCTAAGTCTGAGTCTGGGTCTGGGTCTAAGTCTGAGTCTGGGTCTGGGTCTGGGTCTGGGTCTGAGTCTGGGTCTGGGTCTTGGTCCCTTTCAGCGTTTAAAGTGAACTCAGATCGCTAACTGAGCATTATAGGTTTATATGTGAACACTCTAAGCGCACTCAGACCCCTTTAAAACGAACCAAACTGAGACCATCTCGGGAGGTGGTCTCAGTACGGTTCGCTAAAAGGTCCGCGGTACGGTTCGCCTAACCTGCGCAGTGTGTACGCATAACGCTCCGGGGTCACTTCGCCTTTTGTGCAGTGCACCACCACGAGCCGGTGAGCCAATCATAGGCCGAACTGCGCTCCAGCTTCCAATCATGTTGCAGCATAATTACGCACCGATCGCGCTCACGCCAATCATGACGATTACCGCTGTTGTGTTTGCGCCTGTTCGCCGATCAGCTGTGAGCGAGCCGCGTGATATTTACGCGGCATTTCCAAGAGAAGAAGAATCCTTAACTTGCTACGTTAATGCTACGTAAGAAGGAACTCTCACCTCGGGACACGGGATAAATTCGGGATATGTCCTTTTCTCCGGGGCTCTGGATTATTAAAGACCGTGACACGTGCAGACATGGATACCGTTCTTATGGGTGAGTCATATCATCAGATTATTTCTGCATCTATTTCGGCACTAAACCAGGACTAAACCAGGACTAGACCAGGTCTAAACCAGGACTAGACCAGGTCTAAACCAGGACTAAACCAGGACTAGACCAGGTCTAAACCAGGACTAAACCAGGACTAGACCAGGTCTAAACCAGGACTAAACCAGGACTAGACCAGGTCTAAACCTAGGACTAAACCAGGACTAGACCAGGTCTAAACCAGGTCTCAGAGCTCTAGAGAAGCTACAGTGTGAACAGAAAGAGGACTGAGGCTCCATCAGAGCTTAAGTGGACCAGAAAGAGAACTCGGTCCTCTTTCACAATGTGAACACAAACAGAACTGAGTTTGTGTTCTCTTGGTCCCCTTGTTGGTCCACTTTTAGGGGACTGAGTTCGGTTCGCTCAAAGGGGACTATATGTGAAAATATATGTCTGAGTCTGGGTCTGAGTTTGGGTCTGGGTCTCAGTCCGGGCCCGTGTGTGTGCGTCTCTGTGTGTGTGTGTGTGTGTGCGTCTGTGTGTGTGTGTGTGTGCGTTACCTGCTCCTTCAGTTCGGCGAGCTGACTCGACAGTTGTGCGACCAGAGTCACGGTGTTGTCCAGTTTGTCCTGCAGGAGGCGCATCTCGTTCTGTTCCCCGTCGGCCTCGGCGCTCACCAGGGACATGGCCCTCATCCTGGGGAACCACTCCAGGTTCTTCTCCTGCACCCACGGGGGCAAATGTGATATGAGAGAGGGGCAGATGTGATATGAGACAGGGGCAGATGTGATATGAGACAGGGGCAGATGTGATATGAGACAGGGGCAGATGTGAGGAGAGAGAGGGGCAGATGTGATATGAGACAGGGGCAGATGTGAGGAGAGAGAGGGGCAAATGTGATATGAGACAGGGGCAGATGTGAGGAGAGAGAGGGGCAGATGTGATATGAGACAGGGGCAGATGTGAGGAGAGAGAGGGGCAGATGTGATATGAGACAGGGGCAGATGTGAAGAAAGAGAGGGGAAATTTGTGTTATGAGACAGGGGCAGATGGGAGGAGAGGGGCAAATGTGACATGAGACAGGGGCAGATGTGAGGAGAGAGGGGCAGATGTGAAGAGAGAGAGGGGCAGATGTGAAGAGAGAGGGGCAGATGTGAGGAGAGAGAGGGGCAGATGTGAGGAGACAGGGGCAGATGTGAGGGGCACGTGTGAGGAGACAGGGGCAGACGTGAGGGGCAGATGTGAGGAGACAGGGGCAGATGTGAGTAGAGAGGGGCAGATGTGAGGAGAGAGATGGGCAGATGTGATATGAGACAGGGGCAGATGTGAGGGGAGAGGGGCAGATGTGAGGAGAGAGAGGGGCAGATGTGAGGAGAGAGAGAGGGGCAGATGTGAGGAGAGAGAGGGGCAGATGTGAGGAGAGAGAGGGGCAGATGTGAGGAGAGAGAGAGGGGCAGATGTGAGGGGCAGATGTAGCAGCTTAAAGGGCCCATATTACACTTTTTTCTGTGTTCTCATGTCGTTTCCTCACCACAAACAGACCTGGAGTTGTGTTTTGTTTCATTCACATGTTTAATCTTTTATTTCTTTTATTCGGAACTCCAACCTGAGAGCAGATTTATCCGTTAGTCTTGTGTTGAATCCGGAGCTTGTGTTGAAAAGCTCCTAAACCGGACCGCGAATGCTCGCACCGACCACGGGAAAATGAAAACGTGCTCTTTAAACCTATTTTGTAGTTTTTTCTGTTTGTAGTTTTCAGCCAATTTTAAAACTTCTTGCCAGTATTTGCTATTGTGTGCATTGCGTCACCATGGTAACTGATAGCATGATGCCCCTGGAAAGCGCGAGTTTCTTTCGGAGCCCAGATTCAGTAGAAACCCTGTAAACGAAACAAGTGTTACGTTTTTGAAATAGAAACTAAATCGTACAGAACTGGGGCAGCGGCGGCGGCTTAGTGACACAGCGCTCGCCCACGTACAGAAAGACTGGCGGTTCCATCCTTGCCGGGTGTTTCTTTTTTTAGCACCAAACAAAACGTTAGCGCCTCTTTCCTCGTTTGGCGTCCTGACAGTTTGACGCAGCTCGCCGCGGGCCTGTCTCCGCGATACGCCACACCGCAATTAAAAACCGACTGAAGAGGAAGTGCAGCCCGAACCCGCCCCCCCAGTTCTCCGCAGACCCAGCGTTAATGCGAGAATGAGTCACGCCGGCCACTGGGAGAAGAGTAATTAGCCCAGCGTACGCGTCCATGCCAACTCCCAGCTCCACTTTACAGCCGGGAGGACAGGACCGCAGCCGCCGGGAGGATAAAGCCTTACGTAATAGTCTTAAGTGTGTTTGTACAGGCGTGGGCGCGCGCTCGGCCGGGGTAAGTGAAAGTGTCATTTATAACATGCATACATTCGATCAGGCGCGCGGACAGGCGTCAGCTGATGTTACGTAACGATGGTCGGGCTGATAAAAACACAGAAAACACAGAGAGTGGAGGGAGCTGTGTAATATTAACCCCGTTATATAAGGACAGGAGGAGTTCCAGATGAACGACTGTGAATACTGCGCTGAAAAAACATATAAACACTTAAGGGTCATTCCAGAATTGGAGGATATTTTACGTCCCACCCGTCAAATATTAAATAATCCACATACAAAATACTAAAACATACAGTTTCTGAGTGAATTTACTTGTCCTGAGACCAAATCTAAAAAACTAAGAGAAGAATGCTTGAATATAATTTTTAACCCTTATATTGTGTTTAGGTCCAAATTGACCCGTTTTCAAGTTTAGGCATGTAAAAAGTACCATTTGCTTTTTGGTACTAGAACGAAGCTTCATCTAATCCTCAGACACAACTATTTTAACGCAATAAAATTAATTTTCACCATTTTAGTAAATTCTAAACGTCTCCCAAAAAAAAAAAAAGTGACATTTGTGGTGTTATGGGTCAAATATGACCCGGCAGAGAATACTGACTGTTGTGTGCATCACTTAAAAGCTGTGGGTTGCTCTGTGGATCAAATATGGCTCAATGTGTCCCACAACACACACACAGGCCCCTTCACCACACTTCCTCCACCTTAGTAAGTTATGAGGTGAAAAACAATATTGGACGATAACTAGTGTTTTTAAGTATTTTCAGGCTGAGTTAAATCACGGGTCAAATCTGACCCGCTAACACCAAAGATGTAGGCAGCTTTCTAACACATTACATGGATTAAAATACCAAATAAGTCTGGAGTACCCCCCAAAATGCCATTTTTCTCTTGTCCCACCCCTCGAATGACCAAACTGAATCTAAAATAAAACAGTTAAAATTAAATTTATATTTCTTTTTTTTTCTTCTTTTTTGTATTATTTGTTCCATTGCCATCTCTTGTAACTGTGGGAACATTTGTTTTCATTAGGGCTGTCAGTTTAACGGGTTAATTAGATTAATTAATTACACTGCAAATTAACGCGATTAATTATGAGCGGCAATTCAATGCACATTTTAAATTTGGCGTGAGGTGAGCATATCGCTGCCAGGGCCTTTGAGCGGCGAGTTTATTTATAAAAAGAACAAAGACGGGACGATCAACAAGAATGCCGTGATTTGGAGCTTTTGTCAAAAAGAATTTTCCGATCACCGAAGCTGCTCCAGCCTGACGGATCAATTGAACGATAAACACGTCCGGACAAGTTCCATAGAGCCAAGATCTGGACCTCACTGTCCTCAAAGGAGTGGCCCGTGGCTTCTAGGTGGAGATGTACGGCAGACTGAGGTCCTTTTAGGTGGAGATGTACGGCAGACTGAGGTCCTTTGAGGTCAGTGGTTCTCAATTATTTTCTGTGATGCCCCCCGAGGAAGAAGAAAAAATTTCACACACCCCTCCCTGCGCGTGAAAATAGTTATTAGTACACCTCTGCATAACACTGTATCCTTTATTAACATTAAAAACAAAAAAGAAAGAAACTTCCAACAAAGACTGCACTGTCTTTTTGCACTGAGGACTCAAATATGAATGTGTTTTTAATGCAGCTTTGCGCACATTTGTTTACATTTTACAGAAACGAAACTTAAAATCACATGGCTCATTTGCATAAACTAAAAGCTCAGGAAAAAAAACGCTCTCTCCTTGTGCCGCTGATGCGTCAGCTTCTGTCGGACTAAAGGACACGACTCAGTGGAATATACGTGTTTTTTCTGTGACAGAGGATGTTCTGCTGATGGTGAGTCTGTTCTGTATATCGCGTATTTAAGGTTGCCGCCCCCTGCCCCAGAGCGACAATGAGAGCGCCACTGCCAACTACTGTTGTTGATGTGCAATTACACTTAATTCTAGTACAGTACGGCAAAAAAACATGTTTCCCAGGGTCACAGGGCCCCCTGGCATCACACCGCGCCCCCCCAGGGGGGCCCGCCCCACTATTTGAGAAGCACTGTTTTAGGTTGAGATGTACGGCAGACTGAGGTCCACTCTGGCTCTCTCATCTGTGTTGGTACATCCTCTTGTGAAGTGTCTGTTTTGTTTCTCAAATGTAACGCTCGCTGCAGTCTTCACAACACTGAATGGAGTAGACCACATCGCTTTGTTTGTGGCTCTGTTAAATATTGTATTTGATGAGAGAGCGACTGTACCCAAATAATTTCCCTTGTGGATCAATAAAGTTTGTCTAAGTCCAAGTCTGATATTTGTTGTGCTGTTGAAATGATTTTTCTCGCAATAATCCATTTCTGAAGCCTCGTGAGTTCTGGTTTATGGAGGTTTATTCTTTGTTGGACAGTCCTGACCCTGAGAGTCTCCCTGAGAGTCCTCACTCTTCCTCCAGCCCCCGGCGCCTCAGAGCTCGCAGGATTTACTCAAGAACGACAAAACATCAGACACAGTGAACGGGTGGGTCACATGGTGAGGCGTGATCAGGCGGCCCCTGGTGACCGTCATGAGCGGGTTTGGCCTCAGGATGAACACATGGACTTAAAACTAAACAAGGTGTGGAGAAAGATCTGAAAGAGCCGTTTGGTCTGACTGTATGTGTGTGTAAACACTGTCGACAACCTGAGGAGATTAACAAACGAGATGGAACTAAATGGCAGAAAGTCTATCAACCAAAATGATTCTAAAGATAAATAAAACTCTCAATATTTTATTTTCCATTACAGTTGTTTCATGTTAAATTATGTGTAGAAAGAAAAAAGAAATGACCTATATTATGCAAAACTGACTCCTGTGATCTTAAATCCATGTTCTAATGTTGTTTAATCTGTGTTCTAATGTTTTATCCATGTTCTAATGTTGTTTAATCCACGTTCTAATTTTTAATCCATGTTCTAATGTTGTTTAATCCGTGTTCTAATGTTGTTTAATCTGTGTTCTAATGTTGTTTCCATGTTCTAATGTTGTTTAATCCATGCTCTAATGTTGTTTAATCCATGCTCTAATGTTTAATCCATGCTCTAATGTTTAATCCATGTTCTAATGTTGTTTAATCCATGTTCTAATGTTGTTTAATCCGTGTTCTAATGTTGTTTAATCCGTGTTCTAATGTTGTTTAATCTGTGTTCTAACGTTTAATCCATGTTCTAATGTTGTTTAATCCATGCTCTAATGTTTAATCCATGTTCTAATGTTTAATCCATGTTCTAATGTTGTTTAATCCGTGTTCTAATGTTGTTTAATCCACGTTCTAATGTTGTTTAATCCACGTTCTAATGTTGTTTAATCCATGTTCTAATGTTTCCATGTTCTAATGTTTTATTCCACGTTCTAATGTTTAATCCATGTTCTAATGTTGTTTAATCCATGCTCTAATGTTTAATCCACGTTCTAATGTTGTTTAATCCATGTTCTAATGTTTCCATGTTCTAATGTTGTTTAATCCACGTTCTAATGTTGTTTAATCCATGTTCTAATGTTGTTTAATCCATGTTCTAATGTTTCCATGTTCTAATGTTGTTTAATCCACGTTCTAATGTTGTTTAATCCGTGTTTTAATGTTGTTTAATCCATGTTCTAATGTTGTTTAATCCATGTTCTAATGTTTCCTAATCCATGTTCTAATGTTGTTTAATCCATGTTCTAATGTTTAATCTACGTTCTAATGTTGTTTAATCCACGTTCGGAGGTTGTTTAATCCACGTTCTAATGTTGTTTAATCCGTGTTCTAATGTTGTTTAATCCGTGTTCTAATGTTGTTTAATCCGTGTTCTAATGTTGTTTAATCCGTGTTCTAATGTTGTTTAATCCATGTTCTAATGTTGTTTAATCCATGTTCTGTTTCCATGTTCTAATGTTGTTTAATCCATGTTTTAATGTTGTTTAATCCATGTTCTAATGTTTCCATGTTCTAATGTTGTTTGGAGGAGAAAACATTAGAACATGGATTAAACATTAGAACACGGATTAAACAACATTAAAACATGGATTAAACAACATTAGAACATGGATTAAACAACATTAGAACATGGAAACATTAGAACACGGATTAAACATTAGAACACGGATTAAACAACATTAGAACATGGATTAAACAACATTAGAACGTGGATTAAATCTCACAGACGTCAGTTTTGCGTAATATAATGATGTTTCCACCTCAAAAACAGATCTGGAGTCGTGTTTTGCTTCATTCACATGTTTGAGTAACTCTTTATTCGTCTTTTTCTCTTTTTTTTGCAATTTTCTTTATTTTCTTAAGGTGACCATGTGTATATAATCATTACAAAATAACTTTATCCGTACATGTTTTCATTGTGCTACCACATGTTCATGCTTATAATTTTCTTTCTCAGAATATTTTATTTTAACTAGCCTATAATTTATTGTTAAAATAAATCATGGACAATTCTGTTGTTTTTCAATCTTTTTTAATGATCATCTTCATTTATCACATTTAATATTATTGATTCTTCATAATTTAGATGTTTATTTTTTGTTATATTCATTTAGCAGTTTTGATGATGATTCATTTGAATTTAATTATTATTATTATTATATATTTTTTTCTTTTTAATTTGGTCATGTTTTCTAGGAAAGACAAGCTGGAACTATGTTTTATGTTGCTTTGTTTTCTAAAATATTATACTTTACATTTTATTTTTGCCTATATATTGCCTCAAAATTATGCTCAGGAATTTAAATTAAAATCTGTGTGTGTAGAATCCCTCAGTCGTTCAAGTAGAATCCACGGCAAAAGGAAAAATTCAATTTGTCAACTGGACAAAAGTTTATTTAGCGGCTTCTTCTCTCAGAACTGAAGCAGCAGCTAAATAAACTTTTGTCCAGTTGACAAATTGAATTTCTCTTTTTGCCATAAAATCTGTAAAATAAAGCAATTTAAAACAATAAAGTTACTTTTTACCTTTAGATCAGTCGAGATCGGCATTTCCAGAAGAGCTGAAATGATCCAAATGATTCTAGTGAAGGTGTGTGGAGTTTAAAAACACAGTGGAGCACTTCTTGTATTAGCACATGATGACATCACAAGGTGGAACTGAGTGTTTTCAGTTTGAGAAATCTGCAGGTTTGTGCGTTAAACATGTAAATGAAACAAAACACAACTCCAGGTCTGTTTGTGACGAGGAAACGACATTAGAACATCTGAAAATAGTCAAATATTTGCCCTTAAAAAACAAATTCTCAGAGTGATTTTTTTCAGCAGACACATTCTTCAAACTCGGGCTCTACTACAAAAGCTGTAACACTGATAATATCAAAAGATCTGAACGTTTTAAAGGTGTAATTTTCTTTTGTGTCACGGCTCATGAATCACCGTCTCGCCGTTCTGTTACTGGAATTCTTTGACTTTTGCGTGTTTTTGTCAGCGACGAGTTTCAGATTTGAATATTTGAGCTCATTTTGGGAACTCATGACTCACTTTGGCTTCAACTCAGGAAACAATATTATAACAGATTAAAAAATAACATAATAATATGGCTGATTTTATCTTCTTATTTGGTAAAATTTGCCAGAAGTGCAAAAATTAGAGGGAGAGTCACTGTATTTCCACATTTCTACAGTTGACGTGTAGTGAAAATGGATTCGATCGGCTTTTACGGCGCTGGGAGAATCAGCCCTTTTACGACACCCTGTTGGTTTGGTTAATTATCGCCGTGAGCTTTGTCAGACTAGAAAATCACTCTGAATCGCTTCCTTTTTCACCGTCCTCGGAGCCCACCGCGACGACAACTACAGCCTCTGAAAACGCCGTCCACCAGAGGCCCGGAACGGATGAGATGAGCTCAGAGCGCGGCGGCTGAGGTCCGGACGGGGAAACACACAGCCCCGCTTCAGTGTTCGGACACACGCGCGCACTGAAGCATCATGGGAGTCCGGGGGAGGGGGGGTTTCGCCACGTTACCACAGAGGAAATGAACGAGTGACTGTGACATGACGCTCGATTGGTCCACGGAGAGGGGAGGAGAGCGACGGGAGCTCATGTGCTCGACTCCTGACGGAAAACACCCTGAAGCGCCTTTTAAACGTGGAAAAATGCATATCACACTCAGGCGGACGATGATTTTTATTTTAAGCATTAGCCGACAGTTTTTCAGATCATCACTCTCACCTTTTAGTGTAAAATCAAACTCCTCAACAGAACCGTGAACGCTCGCACTGATCTCAGGCTCCTGAACTTGTGTTCTTTAAATCACCAGGTTCAGGACGTTTTAAACATAAATATAAATCTTTTTGATGGATTTTTTTGGGAGGGATTTTTTCTTCTCCTGAAAATGTGCTCTTTAAATCACTTTTGGATTTTTTTTTTTCTTGCATTTTCAGACCATCTAAAACGTTTTTAACAGCGTTTGCTAATCTGTGTATTGTGTCACCATGGCAACTGCTGAACATTCCACCATAGAGACACATGTAGTGTGAATATTATTATTATTATTATTTTATTTTTGTTGTTGTTGTTGTTAATTATTACTATTATTATTACTATCATTATTATTATTATTATTATTATTATTATTATTTAAACATTTAAATTGTCTTTTGGACATCCAAGTGTGCTATGCATTTTTCCCACTTTTAAGTTGCTGCTCCTTGTATTTGTATCGAAGATAATTTGTTCCATCAGATTTTGAATATTAAATACCGCTGAATTTCTCGCTTTGAATTTTTTAACTCGATGTGTGAATTATTTTTAATTAAATAATTATTTACTCCCGGGGCCGGACCCAGGACACGCAGGAGGGACTATGTCTCTCTCCTGGCCTGGGAACGCCTTGGGGTCCCCCCGGAGGAGCTGGAGGAAGTGTCCGGGGTGAAGGAGGTCTGGGAGTCCCTGTTTAGACTGTTGCCCCGGCGACCCGACCCCGGATAAGAGGAAGAACATGGATGGATGGAATTATTTTGGTTCTCAATTTTAGTTGCTGATTTTTTTTCTTCAAAGTGTTTAAAATTCAATATATATTAAAAAAAATATCTCAATCTTCTAAATTCAGAGTGTTAAATTCAGAGTTAAATTCAGAGTGGAAAATTCGCAGCAAAGATCCAAGATGCCATGGCAGAAGCAATCGAACCTGTGATCTGATCTTAGTAACAAACAGGAAATTATTTAATTATTTATTAATCCATAGCATTTATATAGTGCAGGGGTGTCCAAACTTTTTTCATCAAGGGCCACATGTCTAAACACAGACGAAGCAGAGGGCCGATCGAGGGACACAGTCTGGTGCTCAGGACAGTGAATAATTGAAATATCTGCATGTTTAACACGTTAAAATGAGCTTCAGTCCTTTATTCATTCAAAATCCTCAAAACCACACAATAAATATTAAATATTGTCTTATCAAGGCAGAGTTTCAAAAAACTTGCAGTCAAAAGTTCTGCTCAAGGTAATTTGGGCCAATTCACCTGGAAATTGGCCCAAATTACCTTGAGCAAATCTACAGACCGGTGCTCTGAGGTCAGAGGGCAGCTCCAGCTCGTGGCGCGCTAAGACTAGACTTAAAACTCGGGGGCCCAGGGCTTTCTCTGTGGTTGGCCCCAAGTTATGGAACGCTCTGCCCCCTCATGTCAAAACAGCCCCCACACTGGAGAGTTTTAAGTCTCGTCTTAAGGCCCACTTTTATTCTCTGGCTTTTAATACCGCGTGAGTTGTGTGCTCCTGTGTTTTTATAAATTGCTTCTGTTTTTAAGATGCGTGAAGAGTCCCTCAGTCGTCCAGGTAGAATCCATGATAAAAGAAGAAATTCAATTTGTCAACTGGACAAAGTTTGGTCGAAAACGTTTCGCCGCTCATCCGAGAGGCACTTCACAAGAGGATGTACCAACACAGACGGGCGTGCCAGAGTGGACCATCATCTGCCGTACATCTTCACCTAGAAGCCACGGGCCATTCGTTTGAGGACAGTGAGGTTCAGATCTTGGCCAGGGAAAAGAATTGGTTTGAGAGGGGAGTTAAAGAGGCTATTTTTGTCAAAAAAAGAGAATCCTTCTTTAAACAGGAATGGGGGAGTCAGACATAATTTGTCTCCCATCTATAATTCCATTCTTAAACCTAGATCAAGCAAACAAAAGAAACAATAGGGCTAGCCAGGTCAGGGCCAGAGGTGTGAAAAACAGTCGTGTAGGGATGAATAGGTACGCTAAACTAGACGCCAGAGAAACAAAAGACAGAAACAAATAGGCGAGATAGTTTCGGAAAAAACTGCAGTGTAGTTAGCTCCTCCCTGCAGCGAGATATAAGCAAGTGTCTTACCAGCACTCTAACCAGAACTGACGAAGCCTCTCGGATGAGCGGCGAAACGTTTTCGACCAAACAAACTTTGTCCAGTTGACAACTTGAATTTCTTCTTCTGTTTTTAGTTATTTTGTTATTATCACTTTATTTATTGTGATTTTAGTAATGTTTTTATTCAGTTTTATTGATTTTATGTGCAGCACTTTCGAAACTGTTTCTGTTTACAATATGTGCTATAGAAATAAAGTTGGATTGGAATCCTGGGGGCCAAGAAAAATTTGTCTGAGGGCCGCATTTGGCCCACGGGCCATAGTTTGGACATGCCTGATACAGCGCCTTTCATGACGCCCAAAGCGCTTTACAGTTCATTGTTCATTCACTCCACACTTGGTGGTGGTGAGATACTTTTGTAGCCACAGCTGCCCTGGGACTGACTGACGGAAGCGAGGCTGCCAATCTGCACCATCAGCCCCTCCGACCACCTCCAACACTCATGCACACTCCACTTTCATACTAGGCAATGTGGGTGAAGTGTCTTGCCTAAGGACACAACAGTTTTTGCGACTGGCGCCCCCCTGTGGCTCCTGGAGTTCCCAGAGTCCTGACCGTCCGAGTCCTGACCGTCCGAGTCCCGACCGTCCGAGTCCCGACCGTCCGAGTCCTGACCGTCCGACGTCCGAGTCCTGACCCTCCGAGTCCTGACCGTCCGACGTCCGAGTCCTGACCGTCCGACGTCCGAGTCCTAACCGTCCGAGTCCTGACCGTCCGAGTCCTAACCGTCCGAGTCCTGACCGTCCGAGTCCTAACCGTCCGAGTCCTGACCGTCCGACGTCCGAGTCCCGACCGTCCGAGTCCCGACCCTCCGAGTCCCGACTGTCAGAGTCCTGACCCGAGTCCTGACCAGGCCCTGCTGAGCGTGTGAGATCTGACGGGATCAGGCTCTGATGATCAGGTATGATGGTGCGGTGAAGCGATCTGATTGGTCAGAATTCGCCTCATCACAGCCTCAGCTCTTTGATTTGTTAAGTGTAAACCCCACAAATGAGAACCATTAGGAAGCAGGTTTGCTTCGGTTTGCTTTGATTCGCTGTTGAACTTGAGGCTTGAAAATATTTGTGCTGAACATTTGAAAGGTGAAATTTGTATTTTGAATTTGAAACGTATTGAAAGGTGTACTATTTCAGCAACTAAAATTCAGAATAAAAATAATAAATAGAAATTCAGGGCGTGTGTGTGTGTGCGGTGACAGGAGCTAAACCAGGATTAAACCAGGTCTAAACCAGGACTAAACCAGGTCTAAACCAGGTCTAAACCAGGTCTAAACCAGGTCTAAACCAGGATTAAACCAGGTCTAAACCAGGTCTAAACCAGGACTAAACCAGGTCTAAACCAGGTCTAAACCAGGTCTAAACCAGGACTAAACCAGGTCTAAACCAGGTCTAAACCAGGTCTAAACCAGGTCTAAACCAGGACTAAACCAGGTCTAAACCAGGTCTAAACCAGGTCTAAACCAGGTCTAAACCAGGTCTAAACCAGGACTAAACCAGGTCTAAACCAGGACTAAACCAGGTCTAAACCAGGTCTGAACAAGAAATTCAGGGGTATGTAAATTCAAAATGTGATGGAACAAATGATCTTCCACACTTTTGCATCTCGACAAAAGCTTTGGTGTTTTCTGCTCATTAAGATCGTTAAATTTCTGATGGAAAAAGTCGATCCGTCGTCTGAACGTTTGAATATCTGAAGATTCAAGGACGTGTTTGTCACACGAGCCTGGGAAACCTCGGCTGAAACCTGAGGACTGTGTGTGTGTGTCTGTGTGCGTGTGTGTGTGTGTGTGCGTCCGTGTGTGTGCATGTGGGTGTGTGTGTGTGTGTGTGTGCGCGTGCGTGTGCAGGTGAAGTGTGTGAGTCGTTACATAACCTCAGGCTCAAGTGGCGGTGAAAAGATCAGCCCGGTGTTCACGTGCTGCTCTGTCCTGTCGCACAAAACACACACACACTACACACACACACAGTATACACACACTACACACACACACTACATACACACACAGTATACACACACACACAGTATACACACACACACACACTACACACACACAGTATACACACACACACACAGTATACACACACACACTACACACACACACACACTACACACACAGTATACACAGACACACACACTACACACACACACACTACACACACACACTACACACACACTACACACACAGTATACACAGACACACACACTACACACACACACACTACACACACACACTACACACACACACACACACTACATACACACACAGTATACACACACACACACTACACACACACACACTACACACACACACACAGTATACACACACACACACACTACACACACACACACTACACACACACACACTACACACACACAGTATACACACACACACACAGTATACACACACACACTACACACACACACACACTACACACACAGTATACACAGACACACACACTACACACACACAGTATACACACACTACACACACACACTACACACACACACACACACTACATACACACACAGTATACACACACACACACAGTATACACACACACACTACACACACACACACACTACACACACAGTATACACAGACACACACACTACACACACACAGTATACACACACTACACACACACACTACACACACACACACACACTACATACACACACAGTATACACACACACACACTACACACACACACACTACACACACACACACACAGTATACACACACACACACACTACACACACACACACTACACACACACACACTACACACACACAGTATACACACACACACACAGTATACACACACACACACACAGTATACACACACACACACACTACACACACACACACACTCAGGCACTATACACACACACACGGACACAAAGACACACACACACACAGTACACAAACACACAGTATACACACACACACGGTATACACACACACACTACACACACACACAGTATACACACAGTATACACAGACACACACACTACACACACACAGTATACACACACACACAGTATACACACACACACTACACACACACACACACTACACACACAGTATACACAGACACACACACTACACACACACACACAGTACACACACACACACAGTATACACACACACACTACACTACACACAGTATACACACACACACACACAGTATACACACACAGTATACACACACAGTATACACACACACACAGTATACACACACAGTACACACACACACACAGTATACACACACACACTACATACACACACAGTATACACACACACACACACACACTACACTACACACAGTATACACACACACACACACACACAGTATACACACACACACACACACACTATACACACACACACACACACACTACACTACACTACACACAGTATACACACACACACACACACAGTATACACACACACACACTACACACACACACACTACACACACACAGTATACACACACACACACACACACACACAGTATACACACACACACACTACACACACACACACACTACACACACAGTATACACACTACACACACAGTATACACACACACAGTATACACACACACACACACAGTATACACACACACACACACACTACACACACACAGTATACACAGTATACACACACACACACTACACACACACACACACTACACACACAGTATACACACACACACACACAGTATACACACACACACACACTACACACACACAGTATACACAGTATACACACACACACACTACACACACACACACAGTATACACACACACACACAGTATACACACACACAGTATACACACACACACACACAGTATACACACACACACACACACTACACACACACAGTATACACAGTATACACACACACACACTACACACACACACACACTACACACACAGTATACACACTACACACACAGTATACACACACACAGTATACACACACACACACACTACACACACACAAAGTATACACACACACACACACACACACAGTATACACACACACACACTACACACACACACACACTACACACACAGTATACACACTACACACACAGTATACACACACACACACAGTATACACACACACACACTACACACACACACAGTATACACACTACACACACACAGTATACAGACACACACACACTACACACACAAACAAAACACACACACACTACACAAACACACACACACTACACACACTACATACACACACTCAGGCATTATACACACTCACACGGACACAAAGCCACACGCAGACACACACTAAACACACACACAGTATACACATACAAACAAAACACACACTACACAAACACACACACACGCACACACACAAACAAAACACACGCACGCACTACATACACACACTCAGGCACTTTACACACACACACGGACACAAAGACACACACACACATCATCTCCTCTGCCCCGCCCCCTCTGACATCACAGGGGTCAAAGTTCACATGAGCTGCCTAACAGAGTGTGTCAGATCAGAGACGCTCTAACGAGTCTGATCTGATCTATCGAGTCTGACCTGATCTATCGAGTCTGATCTGATCTATCGAGTCTGACCTGATCTATCAATTCTGATCTGATCTATCGAGTCTGATCTGATCTATTGAGTCTGATCTGATCTAACGAGTCTGATCTGATCTATTGAGTCTGATCTGATCTAACGAGTCTGATCTGATGGAAAAAAACAGATTCTAATGTGAGGAGGTTTGACTCTGAAAAAGTTCCACTTGGATTTAGAAAAGATCCGACCGAGGAAGAGGCAGAACAGACACACAGAGAGAATGACGAGGGAGGAGTCAGGTGAGGGGAGGAGTCAGGTGAGGGGAGGAGTCAGGTGAGGGGAGGAGTCAGGTGAGGGGAGGAGTCAGGTGAAATTAAGGGAAGAAAACGAGCAGTTTCAATGTAAATGGAGTAAATATATTTTTATTTTAATTCTAATTCTAAGTACTTCTTTGGCTGGTGTGGGCCTTCCTTCGTTAGCTCGTACCTCATTATGCAAATGTGTCGTTTAAACGGGTCCATTCTTGCTAAACCAGGACTAAACAAGGACTAAACCAGGTCTAAACCAGGACTAAACCAGGACTAAACCAGGTCTAAACCAGGTCTAACCCAGGTCTAACCCAGGACTAAGCCAAGACTAAACCAGGGCTAAACCAGGACTAAACCACATCTAAACCAGGACTAAACCAGGTCTAAACCAGGTCTAACCCAGGTCTAACCCAGGACTAAGCCAAGACTAAACCAGGGCTAAACCAGGACTAAACCACATCTAAACCAGGACTAAACCAGGTCTAAACCAGGTCTAAACCAGGACTAAACCAGGTCTAAACCAGGACTAAACCAGGTCTAAACCAGGACTAAACCAGGTCTAAACCAGGTCTAACCCAGGTCTAAACCAGGACTAAGCCAAGACTAAACCAGGGCTAAACCAGGACTAAACCACATCTAAACCAGGACTAAACCAGGTCTAAACCAGGTCTAAACCAGGACTAAACCAGGACTAAACCAAGACTAAACCACGTCTAAACCAGGACTAAACCAGGTCTAGACCAGGACTAAACCAGGACTAAACCAGGTCTAAACCAGGTCTAACCCAGGTCTAAACCAGGACTAAGCCAAGACTAAACCAGGGCTAAACCAGGACTAAACCACGTCTAAACCAGGACTAAACCAGGTCTAAACCAGGTCTAAACCAGGACTAAACCAGGACTAAACCAAGACTAAACCACGTCTAAACCAGGACTAAACCATGTCTAAACAAGGACTAAACCAGGTGTAAACCAGGACTAAACCAGGTCTAAACCAGGTCTAACCCAGGACTAAACCAAGATTAAACCAGGTCTAAACCAGGTCTAACCCAGGTCTAAACCAGGACTAAACCAAGATTAAACCAGGTCTAAACCAGGACTAAACCAAGACTAAACCAAGACTAAACCAGGACTAAACCACGTCTAAACAAGGTCTAACCCAGGTCTAACCCAGGACTAAACCAGGACTAAACCAGGACTAAATCAGGACTAAACCAGTTTTGGCATGAGCTGGTGCGGGCCCTCCTTCCTTCCTTCCTTCCTTCGTTCCTTCGTTCATTAGCTCGTACCTGGCATCACGGGCGCCGCCTGCCACCGGCCCTGCCAGCGCATTAATCCGCCGCCCCGTCCGTTATGCAAATGTGTCGTTTAAACGGGCCCATTCTTATGCCCGTCATGGCTGCCTGTTAATCACGAAACACGCCGTTGTGCTGCGAGGCGTCATTTGAATCCATTAACCTGACGTACACCTTTAGTCCCCTTACATCCTGCTCGCCGTGTTCGCGCGCGTCCGGGTTAGCGTCAGCGAGCGAGTCCGGGTGCCGCAGATAATTGAGCCCGAGCTGGCTTAATTACTATTTAGCTGACGAGGCCCCGGCGGGGAGGAAAGTGTGCGAAATGAAGACGACATAAGCACAGAGCGGTGTCTCCCGGGCGGCGAGGACAGGGCACATTGGCATTCTTGGCACAGAGCGGCAGGATGGAAAGGCTCACCGCTGTGCCAGTCTGAGGAAGAAAGACGAGACCGCAGCTCGTCTCGGAGTGATCTGTATTCTGCAGGCTCCGGCGTGCCGACGCTGCACAAATTAGGATTTTCAACGAGGGTGTTTGTTGGTTCACACCTCGTCGGAATAGTGAGTGGAACGGCAGGAATAGTTTTCAGAATTTAATCGACTCAAGAGGTTCATATTAACTCAGACTAAAAGAGCTTTTGTGTGTTTATGTTATGATCTGTAACACCTGCGGATCAATCTGCTCTGATTTACACTTTTCAATCTCAATATTGATCTAAAGCGACTTCATCAATAAAGAAGAAGAAAGAAGTGTTAGAAAAACTGTGGCGTCCAATGGAGCTAAACCCGGTCTAAAACAGGTCTAAACCAGGTCTAAACCAGGTCTAAACCAGGTCTAAACCAGGTCTAAACCAGGACTAAACCAGGACTAAACCAGGACAAAACCAGGACTAAACCCCGTCTAAACCCGGTCTAAACCAGGTCTAAACCTGGTCTAAACCAGGTCTAAACCAGGTCTAAACCAGGTCTAAACCAGGACTAAACCAGGACTAAACCCGGTCTAAACCCGGTCTAAACCAGGTCTAAACCTGGTCTAAACCCGGTCTAAACCAGGTCTAAACCAGGACTAAACCAGGACTAAACCCGGTCTAAACCCGGTCTAAACCCGGTCTAAACCAGGTCTAAACCAGGTCTAAACCAGGACTAAACCAGGACAAAACCAAGACTAAAGCAGGACTAAACTAGGTCTAAACCAGGACTAAACTAGGACTAAACCAGGACAAAACCAGGACTAAACTAGGTTTAAATCAGGACTAAACCAGGACTAAACCAGGTCTAAAGCAGGACTAAACCAGGTCTAAACCAGGACTAAACTAGGTTTAAAGCAGGACTAAACTAGGACTAAATCTGGTCTAAACCAGGTCTTAACCAGGACTAAATCAGGACGAAACCAGGTCTAAACCAGGACTAAACCCAGCCTAAACCAAGACTAACCCAGGTCTAAACCAGGTCTAAGCCAGGAGTAAAGCAGGACTAAAGCAGGACTAAACCAGGACTAAACCAAGACTAAACAAAGACTAAACCAAGACTAAACCAGGTCTAAACCAGGACTAAGCCAGGACTAAACCAGGACTAAACTAGGTCGAAACCAGGACTAAACCAGGACTAAACCAGGACTAAACCAGGTCTAAACCAGGACTAAACCAGGTCTAAAGCAGGAATAAACCAGGACTAAACCAGTTCTAAACCAGGACTAAACCAAGACTAAACCAGGACTAAACCAAGACTAAACCAGGTCTAAACCAGGACTAAGCCAGGACTAAACTAGGTCTAAACCAGGACTAAGCCAGGACTAAACCAGGACTAAACCAGGCCTAAACCGGGCCTAAACCGGGACTAAACCGGGACTAAACCAGGACTAAACCAGGACTAAACCAGGCCTAAACCCGGTCTAATCTAGGAGTAATCCAGGACTAAACCAGGCTATGGGCCCCTCCTGTGGAGCTGCACATCACACTAGAGCGAGTATCACCATGAAGAACATCCAACTGGAGAAGGACGTGCGGACGCCACAGCGGGCGTGTCACAGCGGGCGTGTCACAGTGGGCGTGGCACAGTGGGCGTGGCACAGTGGGCGTGTCACAGCGGGCGTGTCACAGTGGGCGTGTCACAGTGGGCATGTCACAGTGGGCGTGTACCGGCGAAGCTGAAAACCGAGGTAGATCGGCAAAATGGCGTCTCGAAAATAAGCGATTAAAGATTCCTCAAACACAAATCGCTCCAAATACAACTTCAGGTGAGTGAATGAGGAGAAAGTACGATAACACAGGTAAAGTTTTTAAACCGTCTTTTGTGTAATACAGGACCTTAAGTGTCAATAAATCCAGATGGAGATAAAATGGCTGACTCACCGCGATCATTTGGGCCACGTAGCTCTCGGGGCCCGTGTACTCGGTGGGATCTTTGACCCTCACCAGGACCAGGAAGTACAGGTAGTGCCACATGTTGTGCTCAAATCGGATGTGTTCCTCAAACGACACGGTTTTGTTGTCAAATTTGTCCCGCTCCAAACCTGCGAAACACGCCACAAAAAAACCACATGACTCACCGAAGTTCACTGACGTTCTGAACGGAGCAGCAACAACACCGGAACTAGAATGTTTTTATATATTTCTAAAAGATTAGCGACATTTGATAATACGAGTAGTAGTAACAAAGTTCTACACAAGATGAACCAGGACTAAACCAGGTCTAAACCAGGACTAAACCAGGACTAAATCAGAACTAAACCAAGACTGAACCAGGACTAAAGCAGGACTAAACCAGGACAAAACCAGGTCTAAACCAGGATTAAAGCAGGACTAAAGCAGGACTAAACCAGGACAAAACCAGGTCTAAACCAGGACTAAAGCAGGACTAAACCAGGACTAAAGCAGGACTAAAGCAGGACTAAACCAGAACTAAACCAAGACTGAACCAGGACTAAAGCAGGACTAAACCAGGTCTAAACCAGGACTAAACGAGGACTAAACCAGGTCTAAACCAGGACTAAAGTAGGACTAAACCAGGACTAAAACAGGTCTAAACCAAGACTGAACCAGGACTAAAGCAGGACTAACCAGGTCTAAGCCAGGTCCAAAACCAGGTCTAAACCAGGTCTAAACCAGGACTAAACCAGGACTAAACCAGGACTAAACCAGAACTAAACCAAGACTGAACCAGGACTAAAGCAGGACTAAACCAGGTCTAAACCAGGACTAAACCAGGTCTAAACCAGGACTAAACCAAGACTAAACTAGGACTAAACCAGAACTAAACCAAGACTGAACCAGGACTAAAGCAGGACTAAACCAGGTCTAAACCAGGACTAAACCAGGACTAAACCAAGACTAAACCAGGTCTAAACCAGGACTAAACCAAGACTAAACCAGGACTAAACCAAGACTAAACCAAGACTAAACCAGGTCTAAACCAGGTCTAAACCAGGACTAAACCAAGTCTAAACCAAGACTAAACCAGGTCCAAAACCAGGTCTAAACCAGATCCAAAACCAGGTCTAAACCAGGACTAAACCAAGACTAAACCAGGACTAAACCAGAACTAAACCAAGACTAAACCAGGTCTAAACCAGGTCTAAACCAGGACTAAACCAAGTCTAAACCAAGACTAAACCAGGTCCAAAACCAGGTCTAAACCAGATCCAAAACCAGGTCTAAACCAGGACTAAACCAAGACTAAACCAGGACTAAACCAGAACTAAACCAAGACTGAACCAGGACTAAAGCAGGACTAAACCAGGTCTAAACCAGGACTAAACCAGGTCCAAAACCAGGTCTAAACCAGGACTAAACCAGGACTAAACTAGGACTAAACCAGAACTAAACCAAGACTGAACCAGGACTAAACCGAGACTAAACCAAGACTAAACCAGGTCTAAACCAGGTCTAAACCAGGACTAAACCAAGACTAAACCAAGACTAAACCAGGTCTACACCAGGACTAAACCAAGATTGAACCAGGACTAAAGCAGGACTAAACCAAGACTAAATCAGGACTAAACCAAGACTAAACCAGGACTAAACCAAGACTAAACCAAGACTAAACCAGGTCTAAACCAGGTCTAAACCAGGACTAAACCAGGTCTAAACCAGGACTAAACCAGGACTAAACCAAGATTGAACCAGGACTAAAGCAGGACTAAACCAAATCTAAACCAGGTCTAAACCAGGACTAAACCAGGTCTAAACCAGGTCTAAACCAAGACTAAACCAGGTCTAAACCAGGACTAAACCAAGACTAAACCAGGTCTAAACCATGACTAAACCAGGTCTAAACCAGGACTAAACCAGGTCTAAACCAGGATTAAACCAAGACTAAACCAGGACTAAACCAAGACTAAACCAAGACTAAACCAGGTCTAAACCAGATCTAAACCAGGACTAAACCAAGACTAAACCAGGACTAAACCAGGACTAAAGCAGGTCTAAACCAGGACTAAACCAGGTCTAAACCAGGTCTAAACCAGGTCTAAACCAGGACTAAACCAGGTTTAAACCAGGACTAAACCAGGACTAAAGCAGGACTAAACCAGGACTAAACCAGGACTAATGCAGGACTAAACCAGGACTACATCAGGTCCAAAACCAGGTCCAAACCAGGAGTAAACCAGGACTAAACCAGGTCCAAAACCAGGTCCAAACAAGGTCTAAACCAGGACTAAACCAGGTCTAAATCAGGTATAAATCAGGTCCAAAACCAGGTCTAAACCAGGCCTAAACCAGGTCTAAACCAGGTCCAAAACCAGGTCTAAACCAGGACTAAACCAAGACTAAACCAGGTCTAAACCTGGACTAAGCAGTGATGTTACATTTGATAATACGAGATGAAACGATGGAATTTGTCCGGACGTGTTTGTCGTTCAAATGATCCGTCAGGCTGGAGGAAAATTCTTTTTTACCAAAGCTCCAAATCACGGTTCTTGTTGATCGTCCCGTTCTTCATTCTTTTTATAAATAAACTCGCCGTTCAAAGGCCCGAGCAGCGATGGGCGCACATTGAATTGGCGCTCATAATTAATTGTGTTATAACACAGTAATTTGCAGCGTAATTAACTAATCTGATTAAGGCGTCAAACTGACAGCCCTAATTCTTATATATATTGTGTATAAGTTACTGATGTTACGCACCACATATGAAGCATGTCGTTTTGAGGATCTCCTCCTTCCTCTGCTTCTCGCTCCTCAGGTCGGCGAAAGTGTCGATGATGACTCCAAAGATCAGGTTTAAAACGATGATGATGACGACGAAGAAGAAGAGGAGGTCATACACCACACGGGCGGCAAACAGAGGCTCCTGCAGAGAGAACGCTCACTCAGAACACAACCGAGAAGAAACTCACAAACTCACAGATCACTGGGAATGTTCAGGTACCAACATTTCAAACTGTGAAAGGACGAAGTAGTTTTTTAAAGGTCTGATATCACACAAAACGAACTCTTGTGAGGTTTAAGTCGTGTTCTAATGTCGTTCCTCCTCAGAAACACCTGGAGTTGTGTTTGTTTCACTCACATGTTTGAGGAACTCTTTATTCAGACCCTCCAGGAATTCGCGATGTTGCGATTTGCAACTTCAACGCAACTTCAGCCAATCCCCGTGAATTCAGGGCGGTGTTGCAATTTTGACCAATCACCGCAACTTTCCCGCAGTTTTTACCCAATTTGACCAGTCATCGGCAACGTATTGAACTCACGTCAACCAACTTCCTTCTGCCTTACTTCCGTGTGACGAAACGAAACTGCGGCCGTGTCCACAGTTCGGAGCGTGGTTTGAAGGGGCTCAGACTGCAGTCAAGGCGGTGCACACTTGCTCAGCCCTGAGTGCACTCCGCGGACCGCATGGCCGTCTGCAAAATGCGACAGGTCTCGCAACTACGGGAAGCAGCCGCCAACTCCATTTTCTCCCGTAGAAGAAGTAGCGGGTGGTGCATGCTGGGATATATGAGTGTGCGAAGCGTGCTTTTTCACGCGCTTGGTCCACGCCCCGATTTCCATGGAAACGACTGCGGTCTTCGAACACGTGTTAACTGCGCGTGGGACAAAAAAGAAATGACGCACATGCCCTTCAAACCACGCTCCGAACTGTGCACTCTGGGAATTGGGACACGGCTTCTAATGGCAAAGAAACATGTCTGCGGCGCCATTTGCCCACAAAAATAACAGCAAAAGACCAAAACAGTTCCCCTCCTAGTAGTCATTTATTTTCGATGTTGGTAAGGTTGTTTTAGGACCATATCTGTGATCTCTGTGTCTTTGTATTATTCTTTGTCAGTAATAACTCAGTATTCAAAATATTACTCAAATTTAATTACAAAAAGGGAAAATCGCAACTATTTATCGCAACTTTCACTTCCTCCTGCAACAAAATCGCAACAAAAACCTTAAAAGCACCGCAACTTTCATCACAACTTTTTGGAAAAGCTCCCGCAAATTCAGGCATTTTAGCCGCAACAATCACAAAAAATGCCCGCGAAATCCTGGGGGGTCTGTCTTTATTACAGTGGTACCTCACCTTACGAAATTAATTCGTTCCAGAAGTGGTTTCGTAACGTGAATTTTTCATAAGTTGAGTAGCTATTTCAATGGAAAAGGCTCGATTCGTTCCAAAGCCCCGTTCTTTCCATTCCAAGGTTTTTTTTTATAGTGTAACATTGTGTTCTGCGTCCTGATTGGCTAAGAGACTAGACTAGGACTAAACGTGGTATAGACCAGAACTAAACCAGGTCTAAACCAGGTCTAAACCAGGTCTAAACCAGGTCTAAACCTGGACTGAACCTGGACTAAACCAGGACCGGACCAGGTCCAGACCCGGATTTCGCGTTTGGTAACTTGAATTTTCTTTCGTATTTAGAGAGCAAAATTTAACGTGAAGGCGCTTCGTAACTTGGATTTTTCGTTTGTACGGTCTTTGGTAAGGTGAGGTACCACTGTATTCGTCTGTCTACATCTCCAAAGCTCCAAACGCTCTGTTCCACCTCGTGATGTCATCAAACGGTACTCAACAGTTCCTTTTCCCTTTAGTTCAGTCGAGATCGGCAATTCCAGCACTGAAATGATCCAAGTGATTCTAGTGAAGGTGTGCGGAGTTTAAAAACACAGTGGAGCACTTCCTGTATTACCACATGATGACATCACAAGGTGGAACAGAGTTTTCAGTTTGAGAGAAAAAAAAATCCAGGTTTTTGTGACGAGGAAACGACATTAGAACAGATCAGAAAATAGTTATTTATTATTATTAATATTAATATACAATATTAATATTATATTCCAATAAATCCAATATAAATCTATTCTATTAGAACTTCTCTTTACATTTATTTTCAGGAAGGTTTTTTTTTTAAACTTATCTTTAAACTAATTTTAAAATTTATCTAAACTAATTTTAAAACTTATCATAAAACTTATTTTGAAATTTTATCTCAAAACTTATTTTGAAATTTATCTTAAAACGTATTTTGAAACTTATCTTAAAACTTGGCATAAATCTCATCTTAAAACTTATTTTAAAAGTTATCTTTAAACTAATTTTAAAACTTATTTTAAAACTTACTTTGAAATTTTATCTTAAAACTTATTTTGAAACTTATCTTAAAACTTGGCATAAAGCTTCTCTTTAAACTAATTTTAAAACCTCTCTTAAAGGGACAATGTGTAAGATTTTTACCTGTTAATTACTGAAATTGAAGATACCCATTCAAAAATACAGTGTTTTCCAAGCCTTTTCACTTCCATCATGAAATCAAAGTATTCTTTTGGACTTAGATATAGTCACATAAAAGGGGGATCTTCCCCATGCAGAGGCAGCCATTTTGAATACGAGAGCCGCAGAAGGACATTTGGGCTCCGCCGCGCTGCATGTGGGAGAGAAGGAGCGAAGGAGAGAAGGGGAAGGGGAGGGGGGGACGGGGGAGCATGCTGCCGGATCAGACGTCGTAATGGATCTAACACGTATTTTGGACTAAATTGTTTTACTGGATTTTATTCGCTGGATCCTTATGGACAGATTGAGACCAAGGTTATGGTGAAATACAGAGTTTGACCTGTGCAGAGCCTTCAAAGGTAAGCTTTGTGCTTTTCCGTTTTGTGCTTTTCCGTATAAAAGCCCCATGTGCTCGGGGAGTGATTGTTGTGCCGGGAAATGAATTGCATAGTCAAAAAGAGGTGACTGTAAGGTTTCATTTGATGTGTAGATTGTCATGAATCATGATCGGGATTGTGTGTTTTCATGCGAAAAGAAAAGAAAAAAGTGAACGGGGGACCGCGTTTTATGTATACAGCGGTGCGCGGGCACGCGAGCTGTCGGCGCTACGTCGCGCCCGGGTGACCCTCGAGGTCTGCCATAGCCAAAAGAGGAAGTGGAATAGCTACTAACCACCTATGCGCCACGAATCCTACACACTGTACCTTTAAAACTTATTTTAATTCTTATCTTAAAATTTACCTTAAAACTTGTCTAAAAACTTCTCTTTAAACTTATTTTAAAATTTATCTAAACTAATTTCAAAACTTATCTTCAAACGTATTTTAAATCTTATCTTAAAACTTATTTTAAAACGTATTTTAAATCTTCTCTTTGAACTAATTTTGATAGTTATCTTAAAACTTGTCTAAAAACTTCTCTTTAAACTTATTTTAAAATTTATCTAAACTTATTTTGAAACTTATTTTAAAACTTATCTTAAAACTCATTTTGAAATTTATCTTAAAACTTATTTTAAAACTTCTCTTAAAATTTAGCTTAAAACTTCTCTAAAAACTTATCTTCAAACTTATTTTAAAACTTATCTTCAAACTTGGCATAAATCTTATCTTAATTTTAAAAGTTATCTTTAAACTAATTTTAAAATGGATCTTAAAACTTATTTTAAAACTTATCTTAAAATGTATTTTGAAATTTATCTTAAAATTTATTTTGAAACTTATCTTAAAACTTGGCATGAAACTTCTCTTTAAACTAATTTTAAAACCTCTCTTAAAACTTATTTTAAATGTTATCTTTAAACTTATTTTAAAACTTATCTTAAAACTTATTTTGAAATTTATCTTAAAACATATTTTAAAAGTTATCTTTAATTTTAAAACTTATCTTAAAATTTGGCATAAAGCTTCTCTATAAACTAATTTTGATACTTATCTTAAAACTTGATGAACAGGTGGGACAGCGGGACAGTAGGACAGTGGGACAGTAGGACAGTGGGACAGCGGGACAGCGGGACAGTAGGACAGTGGGACAGTGGGACAGTAGGACAGTAGGACAGTGGGACAGCGGGACAGCGGGACAGTAGGACAGTGGGACAGTGGGACAGTAGGACAGTAGGACAGTGGGACAGTGGGACAGTAGGACAGTAGGACAGTAGGACAGTGGGACAGCGGGACAGCGGGACAGTAGGACAGTGGGACAGTGGGACAGTAGGACAGTGGGACAGTGGGACAGTAGGACAGTGGGACAGCGGGACAGTGGGACAGTAGGACAGTGGGACAGTAGGACAGTGGGACAGTAAGACAGTAGGACAGTGGGACAGATGAACAGGTGGGACAGTAGGACAGTAGGACAGATGAACAGGTGGGACAGGTAGGACAGTAGGACAGTGGGACAGTAGGACAGTAGGACAGATGAACAGGTGGGACAGCGGGACAGTAGGACAGTAGGACAGTGGGACAGTAGGACAGTGGGACAGCGGGACAGTGGGACAGTAGGACAGTGGGACAGTAAGACAGTAGGACAGTGGGACAGATGAACAGGTGGGACAGTAGGACAGTGGGACAGTAGGACAGTAGGACAGATGAACAGGTGGGACAGGTAGGACAGTAGGACAGTGGGACAGTAGGACAGATGAACAGGTGGGACAGTAGGACAGTGGGACAGTAGGACAGATGAACAGGTGAGACAGTGGGACAGTGGGACAGTAGGACAGTAGGACAGTGGGACAGTGGGACAGTAGGACAGTGGGACAGTGGGACAGATGAACAGGTGGGACAGTAGGACAGTGGGACAGTAGGACAGTAGGACTGATGAACAGGTGGGACAGGTAGGACAGTAGGACAGTAGGACAGTAGGACAGATGAACAGGTGGGACAGTAGGACAGTGGGACAGTAGGACAGATGAACAGGTGAGACAGTGGGACAGTAGGACAGTGGGACAGTGGGACAGTGGGACAGTAGGACAGTGGGACAGTAGGACAGATGGGACAGGTAGGACAGTAGGACAGTGGGACAGTGGGACAGTAGGACAGTGGGACAGGTGGGACAGGTAGGACAGTAGGACAGTAAGACAGTAGGACAGTGGGACAGTAGGACAGATGAACAGGTAGGACAGTAGGACAGCGGGACAGTAGGACAGTGGGACAGTAGGACAGATGAACAGGTAGGACAGTAGGACAGTGGGACAGATGAACAGGTAGGACAGTAGGACAGTGGAACAGTAGGACAGTGGGACAGTAGGACAGTAGGACAGTGGGACAGTGGGACAGTAGGACAGATGAACAGGTGGGACAGGTGGGACAGTAGGACAGTGGGACAGTGGGACAGATGAACAGGTAGGACAGTAGGACAGTAGGACAGTGGGACAGATGAACAGGTAGGACAGTAGGACAGTGGGACAGTAGGACAGTGGGACAGCGGGACAGTAGGACAGTGGGACAGTAGGACAGATGAACAGGTGGGACAGTGGGACAGTAGGACAGTAGGACAGTGGGACAGTGGGACAGTAGGACAGTAGGACAGTGGGACAGATGAACAGGTAGGACAGTAGAACAGTAGGACAGATGAACAGGTAGGACAGTAGGACAGTAGGACAGTGGGACAGTAGGACAGATGAACAGGTAGGACAGTAGGACAGTGGGACAGTAGGACAGATGAACAGGTAGGACAGTAGGACAGTGGGACAGTAGGACAGATGAACAGGTGAGACAGGTAGGACAGTTGGACAGTGGGACAGATGAACAGGTGAGACAGGTAGGACAGTGGGACAGTAGGACAGATGAACAGATAGGACAGTGGGACAGTAGGACAGTAGGACAGGCTGGTGTCACCTCTTTGGACGGTCTCCGGAGGATGTCCCCGATCCCTCCTCCGTTCCTCAGGCCCTGGTTTAGGACGGTGATGATGCACATGAGCAGAGTGTCGCACACCCGCTCCGTCCCATCGTCGCCCCCTGGAGGACGACACGAGGACAACGTTAAAGAAACGATCTGGAACCCGCTCCGATCCTCACCCAAACGTTTCACTCAACCTTAGAATTATAACGCTTTATTATTCGTCTGTCTTTATCTCCATAGCTCCAAACGCTCTGTTCCACCTCGTGATGTCATGAAGGGGTAGTTTTTTCAGCTCCTTTTACCTTTAGTTCAGTAGAAATGGTCAAATCCAGGACTGAAATCATCCAAATGATTCTAGTGAAGGTGTGTGGAGTTAAAAAACACATGACATCACAAGGTGGAACAGAGTGTTTTCTGTTTGAGAGAGGTAAGCCGGTGTCAACACGGAACTTTTAGAAGGAAACCCATACAGATTAACATTTAAAAAAAAACCCGCACTATCCCTTTAAACGTGTGAATGAAACAAAACACAACTCCAGTTTGTGTTGAGGAAAACAAGAGTCATGTGGGCCCTTTAATAAAACATTCATTTACAGGAAAATCCACCCGTTTTGAGCGTGTTCTAACCTGACCTGAGATCAGTTTAGTACGAGTGTGTGCGGTGAATGTTAAAGGCTCGGTGTGATGGGGGGAGCTGACCTGGGATCAGTTTGGTACGTGTGTGTGTGTGTGTGTGTGTGTTGAATGTTAAAGGCTCGTGTGACGGGGGCTGACCTGGGATCAGTTTGGTATGAGTGTGTGTGTGTGTGTGTGTGTGTGTATGTGTGTGGTGAATGTTAAAGGCTCGTGTGTGTGTCACGGGGGAGGGGGAGTGCAGCGGTCACGTGCACGGGCCGGTCGTGCAGGTGATCCACAGAGCGACAAACAGAAGAATGAGTCACCGCTCTGCCTCATTGAGTTTCACTGTGTCTGAGAGAGAGAGAGAGAGAGAGAGTGTGTGAGAGTGTGTGTGTGTGTGAAGAGTGTGTATGCGTGTGTGTGTGTGTGTGTGTGTGAAGAGTGTGTATGCGTGTGTGTGTGTGTGTGTGTGAAGAGTGTGTATGCGTGTGTGTGTGTGTGTGTGTGTGTGAGAGTGTGTGTGCATGTGAGTGTGTGTGTGTGAGAGTGTGTGTGTGTGTGTGTGAGAGTGTGTGTGTGTGTGTGTGTGTGTGTGTGTGTGTGTGTGTGTGTGAGTGTTTCATCATCACTTCACCTCATGGTGAAGAATTAAACCTGAAAACATCCACACAGCACCCTCACCCTAACCCCTCACCCTAACCCCTCACCCTAACCCCTCACCCTAACCCCTCACCCTAACCCCTCACCCTAACCCCTCACCCTAACCCCTCACCCTAACCCCTCACCCTAACCCCTCACACTAACCACTCACCCTCACCCACTCTAACCCTGACCCTCATAAAACAGTTAGAAGAACGTCTGGACGTCGCTCAGTGTCTCCGGGTCGTACCGGTGCTCTGGCAGCTGTCTTTGGTGCACGTATTTGCCAGTCCAGTGTGGCTCACCAGATCTCTTCTCTCTAAACAAAACAAAACAAAAAGAAAAATGTATTATTTGGAATCATTTGGGAAGATCCCCGCTCAATATTCAAAGAAATCATTGTCTTAGTGATACGAATCATCTCGATTCGTATTACTGCGCGCCTGTTACTCATTATTAGCCTGTTAACCTTTAGCGGAAGTGAACGGCGGATGCGGTACGGCGTAAGGGGAAGTTTACGAGTGAACAGGCAACAGGCAGCTAACGGGAGCGCAGTGATATGAATCGAGTCGAGATATGCGAATGCGAAAATACGCTGCTGGATTTTTCGTGGACAACTGTTTGGAACGTAAATATATCACCTTTCGGACAAATGTTTTGTTTTGAGAAGACAAACAAGCTTTATTAACAGTCCCCGCAAACTCACCGGACCTACTTATGTGAGCTCCAGAACCCGAGCAGAACCGGGCTGAGCGGAGACTGTCAGAGGTAAACCAGTGTTACTGCACGACACTTTTAGAAGGAAACCCATACAGATTAACATAAAAAAACGCACTATCCCTTTAATCGCATGGTGCTATTTGCTCTTGAGTCGTATCACTGCGCGCCTTTTATTATTATTAGCCTGTTCACTTGTAAACATCGCCACTTACAAGTGAACACACTAATAATAATAATAAAGAAAATAGCACCAAGCGATTATGACTTCTGACTTTTTCGTGGGCAACTGGTTTGTGCCGCAAATATATAAAATCACTTTTTGGACAAATATTGTTTTGAGAAGAAAAACAAGCTTTACTATAGCTGCAAGCGGCGATGATCGGCCCTCGCTTGCACTCGCGCGGGGGGGTGGGGGGGGTGGGGGGTGGCGCTAACGCCTTTATAAGCCTTTCCTGCACTGTTCTGTTATCTGTTATTTTCGATTAAACTTTATTTTCGATTAAAGTTTGAGTGAAATCGGCCAAAGTGTGTACGGATTATCACTCGTCGAAATGGGATGGTGAGCTGCAAAAACAAACCTGAAATTTGTGGCGTTGTCACGGAAACAGTTCACTCTTTTAGAACACTTTTAACAACTTTTAATGTCCCACTTGTCTAGATGATCCAGCACGATTCTGGTGAGTCTGGGTCAAAAATCCGAGGAGGAGTTCGTTAAAATATGAGGACAGGAAAATTTGCCTTCGGCGCCGGGTCACGTGCTCAGTCCAATATGGCCGACTTGTTGGTCGCCTAGCAACGGTGTAATATACTTTTTTGTTCCTATTCCCATGATGCATCTGTGTACCAGATTTGGTTTGCCGGGCGTCCCATTGGCGAGGACAGATGTTTGGCCTGCTGCCATGGCAACACGGGTATAGCCATAGGTGCAATGTATTTTGATTTTCCAGGGGGCGCTGCTGAGCCATTTTTTAAAGATTAATCTTCTTAAAGGTCCAGTGTGTAGGATTCGTGGCGCATAGGTGGATGGTGCTATTGCACTTATGGTTTTAGCTACGGCAGACCTCGAAGGTCACCCGGGCGCGCCGTAACGCGAACAGCTCGCATACCCGCGTACGAACGCGTGACGCGCACCTGGCGCTACTGTATAAATAAAACGCGGTCCCGTTCACTGTTTTTTTTTTTCTTTTCCCGATCATGTACCATGACACTCTACACATCAAATGAAACCTTACAGTCTCCTCTTTTTGACTATGCAATTCATTTCCCGGCACAACAATCAGTCCCCGAGCACATGGGGCTTTTATACGGAAAAGCACAAAACGAGGTTTGTTACTTAGCTTACCTTTGAAGGCTCTGGACAGGTCAAACTCTGTATTTCACCATAAACTTGGTCTCAATCTGTCCGTAAGGATCCAGCGAATAAAATCCAGTAAAACAATTTAGTCCAAAACACGTGTTAGATCCATTACGACGTCTGATCCGGGACATGCTTGTGTTGTTTATCCAAACGCTACTATCTCGTTGTGTGAAAACCACGAGCCTTGCCGAAGGCGGAGCCCAAATGTCCTTCTGCGGCTCTCGTATTCAAAATGGCTGCCTCTGCATGGGGAAGATCCCCCTTTTATGTGACTATATCTAAGTCCAAAAGAATACTTTGATTTCATGATGGAAGTGAAAAGGCTTGGAAAACACTGTTGTTAAGGACTACAGATGGAAATTAGCATTCTGCTAAATCTGGTGCAGCCATCTTTTTAATGTACCTGCACATTGTCCTTCAAATAAACAAGTAAATAAAAAAAATATTTTTGAATGGGTATCTTCAATTTCGGTAATTAACGGGTAAAAATCTTACACACTGTCCTTTTAAGATTAACATTTTTTCAATACAGATTATTTGTAAATTCTTTTTTTGGCATTCTTGAATTTTGTGCAAAATTTCGTGAGTTTTCGTCAGTGGGAAGTACCCGAAACCTGCAAAAAGTTGTTAGAAAAATAATAATAATAATAAATAAATATAGCCGCAAGCGGCGATGATCGGCCCTCGCTTGCACTCGCAGCCCCCTGCTAACGCGCCATTTTCCTATTCCCATGAACCATCTATGTACCAAATTAGGTGTGGCTACACCAAAGTTTTTGCCGGGCGTCCTAATAGCAGGGACAGATGTTTGACCTGTTACCATGGCAACATGATGTGAGATGGAGTGGGGGTGTTAATGTGTTTTTTGATCAAGACCATGTCACGAATGTGTGTACCAAATTTGGTATGTCTACGACAAAGTAAAATTTTGCGCTTCCATGCAATCTCCCTAGGGGGCGCTATTACGGCCAATTGAGATTTTCTTATATCAATCTGTGTAGGGCCGGGGTGTTCACCAACGATTAAAGTTTGAGTAAAATCGGCCAACGTATGTGTGAATTATCACTCGTCGAAGTTTGACAGGAAATGGCGCCTTCGCCACCAGGTCACATGGTCTATCCAAAGTGGCTGGTTGGTTGCCTAGCAACGGTATAATATACTTTTTGTTTATCTTCCCATGATGCATCTGTGTACCAAATTTTGTTTGACTACACCAAAGTTTTTCCAGAGAATCCTAATGACAAGGACAGATGTTTGGCCTGTTGCCATGGCAACACGATGGGAGATGCCCGGGGTCATCATTGAGATTTTTGATCGAGACCCTGTCACGAATGTGTGTACCAAATTTGGTATGTCTACGACAAAGTAAAATTTTGCGCTTCCATGCAATCTCCCTAGGTGGCGCTATAGCACCTATTTCAGATTTTCTTATATCAATCTGTTAAGGGCCGAGGTGTCAACGAACGATTAAAGTTTGAGTGATATCGGCCAAAGTATGCGCGAATTATCGCTCATTGAAATTTGATGGCGAGCCACAAAAACGAACCTGAAATTTGTGGCGTTGTCACGGAAACACCGTTCACTCTTTTAGAACGCTTTTAACAACTTTTAATGTCCCACTTGTCTAGATGATACAGCACGATTCTGGTGAGTCTGGGTCAAAAACCCTAGGAGGAGTTCGTTAAAATACGAGGACAGGAAAATGCTCCCTCTGTGCCAGGTCACGTGCTCGGTCCAAAATGGCCGACTTCCTGTTGGTCGCTTAGCAACCGCATAATATACTTTTTTGTTCCTTATCTCATGATGCATCTGTGTACCAAATTTGGTATGGCTACGACAAAGTTCATGCCGGGCGTCCCATTGGCGACGACAGATGTTTGGCCTGTTGCCATGGCAACACGATGGGACATGGCGTGTTGACGTCATTAAGTTTTTTGATTGATACCCCGTCACGAATATGTGTACCAAATTTGGTATGTCTACGACAAAGTAAAATTTTGAGCTTCCATGCAATCTCCCTAGGTGGCGCTATAGCACCTATTTCAGATTTTCTTATATCAATCTGTTAAGGGCCGAGGTGTCAACGAACGATTAAAGTTTGAGTGATATCGGCCAAAGTATGCGCAAATTATCGCTCGTTGAAATTTGATGGCGAGCCGCAAAAACGAACCCGAAATTTGTGGCGTTGTCACGGAAACACCGTTCACTCTTTTAGAACGCTTTTAACAACTTTTAATGTCCCACTTGTCTAGATGATACAGCACGATTCTGGTGAGTCTGGGTCAAAAACCCTAGGAGGAGTTCGTTAAAATACGAAGACAGGAAAATGCACCCTCGGTGCCGGGTCGCGTGCTCGGCCCAATATAGCTGACTTCCTGTTGGTCGCCTAGCAACGCCATAATATATTTTTTGGTTCGTAACGACATGACCTATCCACCACCCGAATTTCGTTTATCTACGACAAAGTTCATTTATCGGGTATAGCCATAGGCGCAATGTATTTTGATTTTTGAGGTGGCGCTGTGGAGCCATTTTTAAAGATTTTTTAATACAGATTATTTGTAAATTCCTTTTTTGGCGTTCTTGAATTTTGCGCAAAATTTCGTGAGTTTTCGTCCGTGGGAAGTACCCGAAACCTGAAAAAGTGGTCGGGAAAATAATAATAAGAATAAATATAGCCGCAAGCGGCGATGATCGGCCCTCGCTTGCACTCGCAGGGGGGGTGGCGCTAACGCGCCATTTTCCTGTTCCCATGAACCATCTATGTACCAAATTAGGTGTGGCTACACCAAAGGTTTTGCCGGGCATCCTAATGGCAGGGACAGATGTTTGACCTGTTACCATGGCAACATGATGTGAGATGGAGTGGGGGTGTCACTGTGTTTTTTGATCGAGACCATGTCACGAATGTGTGGTCCAAATTTGGTGTGTCTACGGCAAAGTAAAATTTTTCTATTCCATGCAATCTCCCTAGGGGGCGCTATTACGGCCAATTGAGATTTTCTTATATCAATCTGTGTAGGGCCGGGGTGTTCAGCAACGATTAAAGTTTGAGTAAAATCGGCCAAAGTATGTGTGAATTATCACTCGTCGAAGTTTGACAGGAAATGGCGCCTTCGCCACCAGGTCACATGGTCTATCCAAAATGGCTGGTTGGTTGCCTAGCAACGGTATAATATACTTTTTGTTTATCTTCCCATGATGCATCTGTGTACCAAATTTGGTTTGACTATGACAAAGTTTTTGCAGAGGATCCTAATGGCGAGTACAGATGTTTGGCCTGTTGCCATGGCAACACGATGGGAGATGGCGTGGGGGCGTCATTGAGTTTTTTTATCGAGACCCTATCACAAATGTGTGTACCAAATTTGGTACGTCTACGACAAAGTAAAATTTTGCACTTCCATGTAGTCTCCCTAGGGGGCGCTATAGTGTCCATTTCCGATTTTCTTATATCAATCTGGTCAGGGCCGTGGTGTCCACCAATGATTGAAGTTTGAGTGAAATCAGCCAAAGTATGTGTGAATTAACACTTGTCGAAGTTTGACAAGAAATGACGCATTTGCCACCAGGTCACATGGTCTATCCAATATGGCTGATTGGTCGCCTAGCAACCGCTTAATATACTTTTTTGTTCCTTATCCCATGATGCATCTGTGTACCAAATTTGGTATGGCTACGACAAAGTTTATGCTGGGCGTCCCATTGGCGACGACAGATGTTTGGCCTGTTGCCATGGCAACACGATGGGACATGGCGTGTTGACGTCATTAAGTTTTTTGATCGATACCCCGTCATGAATGTGTGTACCAAATTTGGTATGTCTACAACAAAGTAAAATTTTGCACTTCAATGCAATCTCCCTAGGTGGCGCTATAGCACCTATTTCCGATTTTCTTATATCAATCTGTTCAGGGCCGGGGTGTCCACCAACGATTAAAGTTTGAGTGAAATCGGCCAAAGTATGCGCGAATTATCGCTCATCGAAATTTGATGGCGAGCTGCAAAAACGAACCCGAAATTTGTGGCGTTGTCACGGAAACACCGTCCACTCTTTTAGAACGCTTTTAACAACTTTTAATGTCCCACTTGTCTAGATGATACAGCACGATTCTGGTGAGTCTGGGTCAAAAACCCTAGGAGGAGTTCGTTAAAATACGAGGACAGGAAAATGCGCTCTCGGTGCCGGGTCACGTGCTCGTTCCAATATGGCCGACTTCCTGTTGGTCGCCTAGCAACGGTGTAATATAGTTTTTTGTTCCTATTCCCATGATGCATCTGTGTACCAAATTTGGTTTGGCTACGACAAAGTTTTTGCCTGACATCCCATTGGCAAGGAGAGAAGTTTGGCCTGTTGCCATGGCAACACGATGGGACATGGCGTGTTGGTGTCATTGAGTTTTTTGATCGATACCCCGTCATGAATATGTGTACCAAATTTGGTATGTCTACGACAAAGTAAAATTTTGCGCTTCCATGCAATCTCCCTAGGTGGCGCTATAGCACCCATTTCAGATTTTCTTATATTAATCTGTTCAGGGCCGGGGTGTCCACCAACGGTTAAAGTTTGAGTGAAATTGGCCAAAGTATGCGCGAATTATCGCTCGTCGAAAGTTGATGGCGAATCGCAAAAACGAACCCGAAATTTGTGGCGTTGTCACGGAAACACCGTTCACTCTTTTAGAACGCTTTTAACAACTTTTAATGTCCCACTTGTCTAGATGATACAGCACGATTCTGGTGAGTCTGGGTCAAAAACCCTAGGAGGAGTTCGTTAAAATACGAGGACAGGAAACTGCGCCTTCGGCGCTGGGTCACGTGCTCGTTCCAATATGGCCGACTTCCTGTTGGTCGCCTAGCAACGGCATAATATATTTTTTGGTTTGTAACGACATGACCTATCCACCACCCAAATTTCATTAGTCTACGACAAAGTTCATTTTTCGGGTATAGCCATAGGCGTAATGTATTTTGATTTTCCAGGTGGCGCTGTCGAGCCATTTTTTAAGATTTTTTAATACAGATTATTTGTAAATTCCTTTTTTGGCATTCTTGAATTTTGTGCAAAATTTCGTGAGTTTTCGTCCGTGGGAAGTACCCGAAACCTGAAAAAAGGGGGGGAGGAAAATAATAAGAATAAATAATAATAATAATAATAATAAATATAGCCGCAAGCGGCGATGATCGGCCCTCGCTTGCACTCACTGGGGGGTGGCGCTAGCGCGCCATTTTCCTCCCCTTTTTTCTAGCTCGGTGCATGTGTGAGTTTGTGTGTTATCTGGATGCATTTGTGTTGAATGCCTGGGGTTGAGGTGGGGAGGGGTTGTTTTTTTTGCCTTTTAATTTAAATTATTTTAAGAGGAGGGTCAATTATAAGCCTTTCCTGCACTGTTCTGTTATTTTCTCTTTCTTTTGTGTGTATTTTTGTTCTTTTAAATGCTGGGTGCAAACATTAATAAATAAATTGAATAAATAAAAATATGAGGACAGAAAATGGCGCCTTCAACACCAGGTCACATGTTCTACCCAATATGGTTGGTTGCCTAGCAACAGCGTAATATATATTTTTTATTCCTATTCCCATGATGCATCTATGTTCCAAATTTGGTGTGGCTATACCAAAGATTTTGTCAGGTGTCCTATTGGCGGGGAGAGATGTTTGGCCTGTTGCCATGGCAACCCGATGAGGCATGGCATGTGGTCACCATTGACTTTTTTCATTGAAAATATCCCAGGAATATTTGTACCAAATCTTGTATGTGTACGACAAAGTTAAATTTTGCAGTTCTATGCAATTACCCTAGGGGGCGCTATTGTGACCATTTTAGATTTTCTCATATCAATATGTGTAGGGCTGGGGTGTCCACCACCAATTAAAGTTTGAGTGAAATCGGAGAAAGTATGTGCTAATTATCATTTGTCGAAGTTTGACAGGAAATGATGCCTTTGCCACCAGGTCACATGGTCTATCCAATATGGCTGGTTGGTTGCCTAGCAATGGTGTAATATACTTTTTGTTCCTATTCCCATGATGCATCTGTGTACCAAATTAGGTGTGGCTACATCAAAGTTTTTGCCAGACATCCTAATGGCAGGGACCGATGTTTGACCTGTTACCATGGCAACATGATGTGAGATGGAGTGGGGGTGTCACTGTGTTTTTTGATCGAGACGATGTCCCGAATGTGTGGTCCAAATTTGGTGTGTCTACGGCAAAGTAAATATTTTCTATTCCATGCATTCTGCCTAGGGGGCGCTATTATGGCCATTTTAGATTTTCTTGTATCAGTCTGTGTAGGGCCGGGGTGTCCACCAACGATTAAAGTTTGAGTGAAATCGGCCAAAGTATGTGTGAATTATCACTCGTCGAAGATTGACAGAAAATGGCGCCTTCGCCACCAGGTCACATGGTCTATCCAATATGGCTGGTTGGTTGCCTAGCAACAACGTAATATACTTTTTTGTTCCTCTTCCCATGATGTATCTGTGTACCAAATTTGGTTTGACTATGACAAAGTTTTTGCAGAGGATCCTAATGGCGAGGACAGATGTTTGGCCTGTTGCCATGACAACACAATGGGAGCTTGCGCGGGAGCGTCATTGAGTTTTTTGATCGAGACCCCGTCACGAATATGTGTACCAAATTTGGTATGTCTATGACAAAGTAACATTTTGCACTTCCATGCAATCTCCCTAGGTGGCGCTATAGTGTCCATTTCAGATTTTCTTATATCAATCTGTTCAGGGCCGGGGTGTCCACCAACGATTAAAGTTTGAGTGAAATCGGCCAAAGTATGCGCGAATTATCGCTCGTCGAAATTTGATGGCGAGCCGCAAAAACGAACCCGAAATTTGTGGCGTTGTCACGGAAACACAGTTCACTCTTTTAGAACGCTTTTAACAACTTTTAATGTCCCACTTGTCTAGATGATACAGCACGATTCTGGTGAGTCTGGGTCAAAAACCCTAGGAGGAGTTCGTTAAAATACGAGGACAGGAAACTCCGCCTTCGGCGCCGGGTCACGTGCTCGTTCCAATATGGCCGACTTCCTGTTGGTCGCCTAGCAACGGCATAATATATTTTTTGGTTTGTAACGACATGACCTATCCACCACCCGAATTTCATTTGTCTACGACAAAGTTCATTTTTCGGGTATAGCCATAGGCGCAATGTATTTTGATTTTCCAGGTGGCGCTGTCGAGCCATTTTTTAAGATTTTTTAATACAGATTATTTGTAAATTCCTTTTTTGGCGTTCTTGAATTTTGTGCAAAATTTCGTGAGTTTTCGTCCGTGGGAAGTACCCGAAACCTGCAAAAATGGGGGGAGGAAAATAATAATAATAATAATAAATATAGCCGCAAGCGGCGATGATCGGCCCTCGCTTGCACTCACTGGGGGGTGGCGCTAACGCGCCATTTTCCTCCCCTTTTTTCTAGCTCGATGCATGTGTGAGTTTGTGCGTTATCTGGATGCATTTGTGTTGAATGCCTGGGGTTGAGGTGGGGAGGGGTTGTTTGTTTTGCCTTTTAATTTAAATTATTTTAAGAGGAGGGTCAATCATAAGCCTTTCCTGCACTGTTCTGTTATTTTCTTTTTCTTTTGTGTGTATTTTTGTTCTTTTAAATGCTGGGTGCAAACATTAAAAAAATCAATTGAATAAATAAAAATATGAGGACAGAAAATGGTGCCTTTGACACCAAGTCACATGGCCTATCCAATATGGCTGGCTGGTTGCCTAGCAACGACGTAATATACTTTTTTATTCCTATTCCCATGATGCATCTATGTACAGAATTTGGTGTGGCTATACCAAACTTTGTCGAGCATCCTATTGGCGGGGACAGAGGTTTGGCCTGTTACCATGGCAACACGATGTGAGATGGCATGGGGGTGTCACTATGTTTTTTGATCAAGACCATGTCACGAATGTGTGGTCCAAATTTGGTGTGTCTACGGCAAAGTAAAATTCTTCTTTTCCATGCAATTACCCTAGGGGGCGCTATTATGGCCATTTCAGATTTTTTTTATGTCAATCTGTTTAGGGCCAGGGTGTACACCAATGAGTAAAGTTTGAGTGAAATCAGCCAAACTATTAGCACATTATCACTCGTCCAAGTTTGACAGGAAGTAGCGCCGTCACCACCAGGTCACATGGTTTATCCTATATGGGTGGTTGGTTGCCTAGCAATGGCGTAATGTACTTTTTGTTCCTCTTCCCATGATGCATCTGTGTACCAAATTTGGTTTGACTATGACAAAGTTTTTGCCTGGCGTTCCATTGGCGAGGACAGATGTTTGGCCTGTTGCCATGGCAACACGATGGGACATGGCGTGTTGGCGTCATTGAGTTTTTTGATCAAGACCTTGTCATGAATGTGTGTACCAAATTTGGTATGTCTATGACAAAGTAAAATTTTTCTGTTCCATGCAATTACTCTAGGGGGCGTTATAACGGCCATTTTAGATTTTTTATATCAATCTGTTTAGGGCCAGGGTGTCTAACAACGATTAAAGTTTGAGTTAAATCGGCCAAACTATGAGTGCATTATCACTCGTCGAAGTTTGATCGGAAGTGGCGCCTTCGCCACCAGGTCGCATGGTCTATGCAATATGGCTGGATGGTTGCCGAGCAATGGTATAATATACTTTTGTTTCTATTCCCATAATGCATCTGTGTACCAAATTTGATTTGACTACACCAAAGTTTTTGCCAGGCGTCCCATTGGCAAGGACAGATGTTTAGCCAGTTACCATGGCAACACAATGGGAGATGGCGCGGGGGCGTCATTGAGTTTTTTGATCGAGACCCTGTCACAAATGTGTGTACCAAATTTGGTATGTCTACGACAAAGTAAAATTTTACACTTCCATGCAATCTCCCTAGGGGGCGCTATAGTGTCCATTTTAGATTTTCTCATATCAATCTGTTCAGGGCCGGGGTGTCCATGAACAATTGAAGTTTGAGTGAAATCGGCCAAAGTATGTGCCAATTATCACTCGCCGAATTTGATGGCGAGCCGCAAAAACAAACCTGTAATTTGTGGCGTTGTCACGGAAACACCGTTCACTCTTTTAGAACACTTTTAACAACTTTTAATGTCCCACTTGTCTAGATGATACAGCACGATTCTGGTGAGTCTGGGTCAAAAACCCTAGGAGGAGTTCGTTAAAATACGAGGACAGGAAAATGCGCCTTCAACTCCGGGTCGCGTGCTCGGTCCAATATGGCTGACTTCCTGTTGGTCGCCTAGCAATGGCGAAATATACTTTTTTGGTCCTATTCCCATGATGCATCTGTGTCCCAAATTTGGTATGGCTACGACAAAGTTTTTGCTTGACATCCCATTGGTGACGACAGATGTTTGGCCTGTTGCCATGGCAACACGATGGGACATGGCATGTTGGTGTCATTGAGTTTTTTGATCAAGACCCCGTCAGGAATATATGTACCAAATTTGATATGTCTACGACAAAGTAAAATTTTGCGCTCCCATGCAATCTCCCTAGGGGGCGCTATAGTGTCCATTTCAGATTTTCTTATAGAAATCTGTTCAGGGCCGGGGTGTCCACCAACGATTAAAGTTTGAGTGAAATCGGCCAAACTATGTGCAAATTATCACTCGTCGAATTTGATGGCGAGCCACAAAAACGAACCTGAAATTTGTGGCGTTGTCACGGAAACACCGTTCACTCTTTTAGAACGCTTTTAACAACTTTTAATGTCCCACTTGTCTAGATGATACAGCACGATTCTGGTGAGTCTGGGTCAAAAACCCTAGGAGGAGTTCGTTAAAATACGTGGACAGGAAAATGCGCCCTCGGTGCCAGGTCACGTGCTCGGTCCAAAATGGCCGACTTCCTGTTGGTCGCCTAGCAACCGCATAATATACTTTTTTGTTCCTATTCCCATGATGCATCTGTGTACCAAATTTGGTTTGGCTATGACAAAGTTTTTGCCTGGCGTCCCATTGGCGAGGACTGATGTTTGGCCTGTTGCCATGGCAACACGATGGGACATGGCGTATTGGCGTCATTGAGTTTTTTGATCGATACCCCGTCACGAATATGTGTACCAAATTTGGTATGTCTACGACAAAGTAAAATTTTGCGCTTCCATGCAATCTCCCTAGGTGGCGCTATAGCACCCATTTCAGATTTTCTTATATCAATCTGTTCAGGGCCCGGGTGTCCACCAACGATTAAAGTTTGAGTGAAATCGGCCAAAGTATGCGCGAATTATCGCTCGTCGAAGTTTGATGGCGAGCCGCAAAAACGAACCCGAAATTTGTGGCGTTGTCACGGAAACACCGTTCACTCTTTTAGAACGCTTTTAACAACTTTTAATGTCCCACTTGTCTAGATGATACAGCACGATTCTGGTGAGTCTGGGTCAAAAACCCTAGGAGGAGTTCGTTAAAATACGAGGACAGGAAACTCCGCCTTCGGCGCCGGGTCACGTGCTCGTTCCAATATGGCCGACTTCCTGTTGGTCGCCTAGCAACGGCATAATATATTTTTTGGTTTGTAACGACATGACCTATCCACCACCCGAATTTCGTTTGTCTACGACAAAGTTCATTTTTCGGGTATAGCCATAGGCGCAATGTATTTTGATTTTCCAGGTGGCGCTGTCGAGCCATTTTTAAAGATTTTTTAATACTGATTATTTGTAAATTCCTTTTTTGGCATTCTTGAATTTTGTGCAAAATTTCGTGAGTTTTCGTCGGTGGGAAGTACCCGAACCTTGAAAAAAGTGGTCGTAAAAATAATAATAATAAGAATAAGAAAAACCAGAACAATAACAATATGGTGCCACCTATGGTGGCAATATATATATCAATGGAAAGGGCTCGCGTCCAGTAACGCACCCGTGGGGTCCATTGTCAATGACGAGCGCGTTGCGCTCGTCATTGACCTCATCGATTTCTCACTTGCCCAATACATATTTTTGACGTCTACGATGGTTAACGATTACAATTATGCCGCTTTCGCGGCAATGGGCAGTGCCAGTCTGTGCTATTGGATCCTATGAGTGTCACTATAGTGTGGCATTGAGTGTTTGGAAAAGGGAGAGCGCTTCGCGCTCTGGTTTTGTGGGCACACATGACATGGTGCACTGCGTGCACCATGTCATGTGTGCCCACAAAACAATTACAAATTTGCCGCCACGGGCGGTGCCACCGTGCCAGGTCAGCGGGCACCAGTCGTTGACATGAGTGCTAGGTGCTTAAAAAGGGGAGAGCGCTTCGCGCTCTGCTGCGTGCGCAAAACAAAGCGCTTCGCGCTTTGTTTTGCGCACGCTGGTGGGCCGAGAATGTTTTGGGGTGAACAATTACAATTTGGCCGCTATCGCGGCCACGGGCGATGCCACCATGCCAGGTCAGCGGGCACCAGTCGTTGACATGACTGCTAGGTGTTTAAAAAGGGGAGAGCGCTTCGCGCTCTGCTGCGTGCGCAAAACAAAGCGCTTCGCGCTTTGTTTTGCGCACGCTGGTTCTGCAGTGCTTCGCACTGCAGAACAATTACAATAGGCCCTACGCTTTAGCGCTCGGGCCTAATAATAAGAAAAAACAGAACAATAACAATATGGTGCCACCTATGGTGGCAATATATATATCAATGGAAAGGGCTCGCGTCCAGTAACGCACCCGTGGGGTCCATTGTCAATGACGAGCGCGTTGCGCTCGTCATTGACCTCATCGATTACTCACTTGCCCAATACATATTTTTGACGTTTACGATGGTTAACGATTACAATTATGCCGCTTTCGCGGCAATGGGCAGTGCCAGTCTGTGCTATTGGATCCTATGAGTGTCACTATAGTGTGGCATTGAGTGTTTGGAAAAGGGAGAGCGCTTCGCGCTCTGGTTTTGTGGGCACACATGACATCGTGCACGCAGTGCACGATGTCACGTGTGCCCACAAAACGATTACAATTTTGCCGCCGTAGTGGGCACGGGCGGTGCCACCGTGCCAGGTCAGCGGGCACAAGTCACAGACATGAATGCCAATATGTTTGGAAAAGGCAAAGCGCTGCGCGCTCTGGTTTTGTGGGCACACATGACATGGTGCACTGCGTGCACCATGTCATGTGTGCCCACAAAACAATTACAAATTTGCCGCCACGGGCGGTGCCACCGTGCCAGGTCAGCGGGCACCAGTCGTTGACATGAGTGCTAGGTGCTTAAAAAGGGGAGAGCGCTTCGCGCTCTGCTGCGTGCGCAAAACAAAGCGCTTCGCGCTTTGTTTTGCGCACGCTGGTGGGCCGAGAATGTTTTGGGGTGAACAATTACAATTTGGCCGCTATCGCGGCCACGGGCGATGCCACCATGCCAAGTCAGCGAGCACCAGTCGTTGACATGAGTGCTAGGTGTTTAAAAAGGGGAGAGCGCTTCGCGCTCTGCTGCGTGCACAAAACAAAGCGCTTCGCGCTTTGTTTTGCGCACGCTGGTTCTGCAGTGCTTCGCACTGCAGAACAGTAACAAAAGGCCCTACGCTTTAGCGCTCGGGCCTAATAATAAGAAAAACCAGAACAATAACAATAGGCCCTACGCTTTAACACTCGGGCCTAATTAACTGTCCCCGCTAACTTGCCAGACCTACTTTGGTCAGCTCCAGAACCGGGGCAGAACTCGGCTCAGAGGACACCGTCAGGGGTAAGTCAGTGTTAATGCACGACGCTGCTGAAGGGGGCGCCGTACAGATTCACATTTTTAAAAAAACAACTATCCCTTTAATCTGAGCTTTATTTGAACGCATCCTGATCAAAATGAACTGTATCAGCTGGAACAGATTTTGTGCTACTGTATCCCTTTAAAGTCTGACAAATCCCCAGAGAGAGCAGTGCCCACAGTTAGCGTCACGCCCCCAGGAAATGCTGATGAGAGCGTGTGGAGAAGCTGAGTGGGCGCTCGCAGACAGGCACACGGGGGGAGTGTGGCTCTTACATAAGCCTCTGTGTCTGAGTCTGACGATTGAGAAAAACAAGCCTCAGGTTATGCAACAGGTCCACATGTGCCGCAGGTCTGCCCGTCCAGTCTGACCGTCCAGACTGACCGTCCAAACTGACCGTCCAGTCTGACCGTCCAGTCTGACCGTCCACTCTGACCGTCCAAACTGACCGTCCAGTCTGACCGTCCACTCTGACCGTCCAAACTGACCGTCCAGTCTGACCGTCCAGTCTGACCGTCCAGTCTGACCGTCCAGTCTGACCGTCCACTCTGACCGTCCAAACTGACCGTCCAGACTGACCGTCCAGACGACCACGCGGACAAAACACGACCGCAAACACCTGCACGCTCACATTTAACCACGGGGACGCCATCAGGATTAGACTTTATTGATCCACAAGGGAAATGATTTGGGTTCAGTCGCTCACTCATCAAATATAAAATAAAACAAAAAATAAACAGAATAACAAAAAAGAGCAAGAGACCGGAGTCAAATGAGACATAATTATAAAAATAAAAAAATAATAATAAGAGTATATGCAGAAATCACAATAAAACTGAAAAATAAGTAATAAAATATAAAATAAAATATTATATTAAAATATTATGTCAAATGAGACATAATTATAAAAATAAAAAATGTAGAAATTAGGATAACATTTTAAATTTAGTAATAAACTAAAATATTATATTATTATATGTCAAATAAGACATAATTATAATAAAAAAATAATAAATGTATGTGTACAAATCAGAATAAAATAGAAAAATAAGTAATAAAATATAAAATAAATTATATTAAAATAGTATAATGTCAAATGAGACATAATTATTAAAAAAAATAACTCTGTATGTACAAATCAGAATAAAATGTACAATTTAGTAAAAATATATATTAAAATATTGCATTAAAATATTACATTAAAATATTATGTCAAATGACACATAATTATAATAAAAAAAATAATAAATGTATATGTACAAATTTGAATAAAATTTAAAATGTAATAAAATATAAAATAAAATATTACATTAAAATAGTATGTCAAATGAGACAAAATTATAAAAATAAAAAAGTATATGTACAAATCAGAATAAAATTTAAAATTTAGTAATAAAATATAAAATAAAACATATTACAATATTATATGTCAAATGAGACATAATTAAAATTAAAAATAAATTAATAAATTAAAAAAATGTACAAATTTGAATAAAATTTAAAATTTAGTAATAAAATAAAATATTATATTATTATATATCAAATAAGACATAATTATAATAAAAAATAAAAAATGTATATGTACAAATCAGAATAAAATAGAAAAATAAGTAATAAAACTTTATTTAATAAAAATTAAATATTATATTTAAATATTATACAGATCAGAGGGGTTTGTGAGGCATGAACTGTGGGTTGTAAAATGATTTCAATATTTTGATTTAAGAAATAAGAATCATAATTTGTCCAACAATGAAGAGAAAAGAAAATTATGTATTCAAAAATCATAATTGAGTGTTAAAAATATACTTCAAGGTTTTATATGACGCAAAACAGACTCGTGAGCTTCAAGTCGTGTTCTAATGTTGTTTTCATGTTTGAGGAACTCTTTATTATTTGTCTCTCACATCTCCAAAGCTCCAAATGCTCCGTTCCACCTTATGATGTCATGAAGTGGTAGTTTTCAAGTTTACAGCTCTTTTTTTAGCTTTAGTTAAGTAAAAATCGGCAATTCCAGGGCTGAAATCATCCAAATGACTCAGTCCGAGAGAAGAAAACACTCTGTCAATCAGTACATTATCACACTGCTGTTCGAGTGTTTGATTCGACACTTATTTTTATAATTATGTCTCATTTGACATACAATATTTTAATATGATATTTTATTTTATATTTTATTATGGATTGGTTTCCCAAATCCGATTGGAACCCCTGGCTCAGGCCGATAGTAATCCGCTCGGTGCCGCCTTGTGCACGATATCGGATCGGATGGGCGTACTGCGCATGCGCGGGAATTTTCGCCAGGGATTTCACCCGGAAGTGGCAGGAGGCGCCGACGCCGTCATAAGTAGCGATTGTTGCCGGAAAAGTCAGACGAAATCATGGCTGCGAAGAAAGAATGCACAACACGTACACCAATGCTGCTCCGTCAAACTAGTCCAGGTTTAGTCCAGGTTTAGTCCAGGTTTAGTCCAGGTTTAGTCCAGGTTTAGTCCAGGTTTAGTCCAGGTTTAGTTCAAGTTCAGTCTCATATTAGTCCAGGTTGAGTCTAGGTTTAGTCTCATATTAGTCCAGGTTTAGTATAGGTTTAGCCTAGGTTTAGTCCAGGTTTAGTCCAGGTTTAGTCCAGGTTTAGTCTCATATTAGTCCAGGTTTAGTATAGGTTTAGCCTAGGTTTAGTCCAGGTTTAGTCCAGGTTTAGTCCAGGTTTAGTCCAGGTTTAGTCTCATATTAGTCCAGGTTTAGTATAGGTTTAGCCTAGGTTTAGTCCAGGTTTAGTCCAGGTTTAGTCCAGGTTTAGTCTCATATTAGTCCAGGTTTAGTCTAGGTTTAGCCTAGGTTTAGTCCAGGTTTAGTCCAGGTTGAGTCCAGGTTGAGTCCAGGTTGAGTCCAGGTTGAGTCCAGGTTTAGTCTCATATTAGTCCAGGTTTAGTCTCATATTAGTCCAGGTTTAGTCCAGGTTTAGCCTAGGTTTAGTCCAGGTTTAGTCCAGGTTGAGTCCAGGTTGAGTCCAGGTTTAGTCCAGGTTTAGTCCAGGTTTAGTCCAGGTTTAGTCTCATATTAGTCCAGGTTTAGTCTCATATTAGTCCAGGTTGAGTCCAGGTTGAGTCTAGGTTTAGCCTAGGTTGAGTCCAGGTTTAGTCCAGGTTTAGTCTCATATTAGTCCAGGTTTAGTCTAGGTTTAGCCTAGGTTTAGTCCAGGTTGAGTCCAGGTTGAGTCCAGGTTTAGTCCAGGTTTAGTCCAGGTTTAGTCCAGGTTGAGTCCAGGTTTAGTCCAGGTTTAGTCTCATATTAGTCCAGGTTTAGTCCAGGTTTAGTCTCATATTAGTCCAGGTTTAGTCTAGGTTTAGCCTAGGTTTAGTCCAGGTTTAGTCTCATATTAGTCCTGATTTAGTCCAGGTTGAGTCCAGGTTGAGTCCAGGTTGAGTCCAGGTTTAGTCCAGGTTTAGTCCAGGTTTAGTCTAGGTTAAGTCCAGGTTAAGTCCAGGTTGAGTCCAGGTTGAGTCCAGGTTTAGTCCAGGTTTAGTCCAGGTTTAGTCTAGGTTAAGTCCAGGTTAAGTCCAGGTTCAGTCCAGGTTGAGTCCAGGTTTAGTCTAGGTTAAGTCCAGGTTAAGTCCAGGTTCAGTCCAGGTTGAGTCCAGGTTTAGTCTAGGTTAAGTCCAGGTTGAGTCCAGGTTGAGTCCAGGTTGAGTCCAGGTTTAGTCTAGGTTAAGTCCAGGTTTAGTCCAGGTTTAGTCCAGGTTTAGTCCAGGTTTAGTCTAGGTTAAGTCCAGGTTAAGTCCAGGTTCAGTCCAGGTTGAGTCCAGGTTGAGTCCAGGTTTAGTCCAGGTTTAGTCCAGGTTTAGTCTAGGTTAAGTCCAGGTTAAGTCCAGGTTCAGTCCAGGTTGAGTCCAGGTTTAGTCTAGGTTAAGTCCAGGTTAAGTCCAGGTTCAGTCCAGGTTGAGTCCAGGTTTAGTCTAGGTTAAGTCCAGGTTGAGTCCAGGTTGAGTCCAGGTTGAGTCCAGGTTTAGTCTCATATTAGTCCGTCAAACTCCTCGAGCTCCATCTTTGTAAACCGCCACATAGTTTGTTGTGTTTTTATTGAAGTAGTTGGACGACAGCGCCACATAGCGTAGCGGAGCGGCCAGGTCTCTGACCATTATCAGATTACACGAGTTTCATGTGCACTGGGATCTAAGGACAGACCACCCGCTGAGTAACGGGATCGGATTTGGAGAAATCCAATCCGATCCTACCACGTGACCGCAGTGAATATGTCGCCTCTAGTGTCCGCACGGACCTTGGTTCATTTTTCTGTATTTGGCCGTCAGTGAAAAAAGTTTGGACACCCCTGATCTAGAAGAAAACATCAAGAAGTATTTTTTTTCCCTGCATATTTTGGTGATAAAATGCTAATTATTTTTGTTGGCGATGATAACGATTATAGAAAATGTCCCACAAATGATTATTGTCGCCCCTTTTTATCACGAAAAACGATATTATTATTGTTTACGGTCGCGGTGATGCGACTGTCCCAGCACACGGGGCGGGACGGCGGCTGGTCGGTACCTGCAGGTGAAAGGCGGTCCACCTCCATGCTGAAGTCGTGCTTGAAGAACAGGAAGCCGATGATGGAGAAAAAGTAGACGAGGAAGATGGCGAGGATGGCCGTGAGGATGATGGAGCGACCGTTCCTCGTCACGCTCTTGATCACGTTTAGCAGAGTCTCCTCGCGGATCACCAGGTCGAACAACTGAAAAGAACAAAGACATTTTATTTTATTACAGATGAAAACATTCTACGGGTCAATAATGTTTGAAGGGCCCAAATTAGACGAGTTTTTAGATGTTCTAATGTCGTTTCGTCGTCACAAACAGACCTGGAGTTGTGTTTTGTTTCACAAGTTTAACGCACAAACCTGCAGATTTAACCCAAGTTCTTCTCTCGGGGCCCGTCCACATGAAAACGTTTTTTGGTGGAAATGGAGAAATTTGTATTCGTTTTGGCGTTTCGTCCACACGGTGCCTGCGTTTTGGGGGGGCGAAAACGGTGTTTTTTGAAACCAGGTTCCAGAGTGGAGAAATCTGAGAACGCCGGTGGTCGCGTTGTCGTGTGGACGAGCAAAACGCGGCTTTTGGAAAACGATGACGTCGCGATGCTGTCGTCATCTGCTTTGGCAGGACTCCCAGTCGACGTTCTGCTGACACTGACGTGTTTTGTAATCCAACGTAACTCGTAGAAGTAACTCCACTTCGTCGTCGGTCCAAACGAGAGAGTCGGGTTTTGTACGTGCGTTCGCCATCGTTATTATCTTTTTGTGTTTGTTTGTTTGCGGAAGAGAAAGGACTTTATGCACATGCGCTCTTTGTAGTGTTGCGTTTCCGGTGGCTCTGGTTGTTTCGTGTTTACAGCGCCACATATCGGTGTGGGGTATGTATTACATCATTTTCATTCAGCGCTCCATTTTCTTCTGGATTCATCTGAATATTTACTGATCCAACATGTTTTTTTTTCAACCTGCATAAAAAAAAAAATCCAAGAGCGTTGTCATGTGGACGTAGTCTCAAACTGAAAAAAAACAAAAACAAAAACTCTGTTCCACTGTGTTTTTAAACTCCACACACCTTCACTAGAATCATTTGGATCATTTCAGTCCTGGAATTGCTGATCTCGACTGAACTAAACGTTAAAGGAAAAATACCATTTCCTGACTGTGTCTTTTATTTATTTTTGATTGATTTTATTGGTTCTAATTATTTATTGCTATTCTATGGTTTTGCTTATTTAATTTAACTGGTTTTATTGTTTTAAGACGAGTATGATGAAATCTGAGCGTTTATTTTATCGTTATATTATTATTGTTGTAATCTACGTCATGAGACGTAGATTACGTCTCATGACGTAATCTACGTCATGAGACGTAGATTACGTCTCATGACGTAGATTACAAGCGGCCGAAATGAGTTTCCTCCACAGAGGCTGGACGCTCCCTTAGAGATAGAGTGAGGAGTAGACCTGGTTCAGTCCCAGTTTAGACCTGGTTTAGTCCTGGTTTAGTCCCAGTTTAGTCCTGGTTTAGTCCCAGTTTAGTCCTGGTCTAGTCCTGGATTAGATCTGGTTTAGTCCCAATTTAAACCAGAACTGAATGAGGACTAAATCAGGACTAAACCAGGTCTAAAAGCCTGGTTTAATCCCAGTTTAGACCCGGTTTAGTCCTGGTTTAGTCCTGGTTTAGTCCTGGTTTAGACCCGGTTTAGTCCTTGTTTAGTCCCAGTTTAGACCCGGTTTAGTGACTAATACTAATATTGGGTTCAACATTTCTGAATTTATCTGCTGGATATTTTACCTTTTTACTGTATTTGGAACTACTACTGCTACTGCTACTGGTACTACTACTACTACTTTCCCTTATGGATCAATAAAGTTTGTCAAAGATTACTAAACAAAACACGTCACATTTTTTCAACAGTTTTTCAGTTTTTCACTCAGGAACATAAACGCTCGGGCTCCATTTTCGTATTTCTCTTGAGTTTTCTTCTTAAAACTTATCTGTGTGTTGTGTGTCTTACCAAAAAACTGTAGAAGAACTCGTGCACGAAGAGCCCCAGGACGCAGATGAGGGCGTAGGCCAGATGGTAAACGAACAGCGTATCCATGACGACGGCCTTGTAACCTCGAGTGAAGGTTCCTTGATTTCCGACAAAACTCACGAGAAAAACTAACTTGTTGAAGAGCTGGAAAAGGAAAAGGAAAACCTTTATTACTTAAAGGTGCACTGTGTAACTTTTCTGGTCTAGGGTCCGTCACCATAGATACGTCACTGCTCTGCTTGGAATGTTCCTTAGTGTGACTTTAAATAGCTCTACTTTACATTTATTTAATCACAGGTGGGTTTATAACTCAAAAATACCCATAAAAACAAACATTCTGACTGTGAGCGGGGTCGCCTCTCCACAGATCTGACCTGGAACTTGGTCTGGTTTGGTCTCCATGGAGATAGAAAGGTTTAATGCCGCACTGTGGAACATTCCAGACAATGCAACCAAAGTGTTTGACAGACACTTTTCTGCATGGGGAAAAGACAGTATTGATACGTTGCAGCCGATGTCATCAGTATTCTCTGGGGTTATGATGCTAACTGGAGGCACTGCTCTGTCTGAAGCTCTGTTACTCAAGTTGGACTTTAACCTAAGTTTTATTTTAATATAATCTAACCGGAAAGACGCGACTTATCTGAACTCCAGCAGGTGAGCTGATTCGTGTTGTGTTAGCCAACTGCTAATGCTACTGCTAATACTGCTACTGCTACTACTATTACTACAACTACTGCTACTACTATTTCTACTACTACTACTACTGCTACTGCTAATGCTACTACTACTGCTACTACTACTACTACTGCTACTGCTAATGCTACTACTACTACTACTGCTACTGCTAATGCTACTACTACTGCTACTACTACGTCCACTACTACTGCTACTACTACTGCTATTGCTACTGCTACTACTACTGCTATTGCTACTACTGCTACTGCTAATGCTACTACTACTGCTACTACTACTACAGCTACTATTAGTGCTATTGCTACTGCTACTACTACTGCTGCTACTACTGCTACTACTACTGCTACTGCTACTGCTACTGCTAATGCTACTACTACTGCTACTACTATTTCCACTACTACTGCTACTGCTATTGCTACTACTACTACTGCTACTGCTACTACTACTGCTACTACTATTGCTACTACTACTACTGCTACTACTAGTGCTATTGCTACTGCTATTACTACTGTTACTGCTACTACAACTACTACTGCTGCTACTACTACTACTACTACTGCTACTGCTACTACTACTACTACTACTAATGCTAAACAGAACCCTGAACACTCGGATGATCACAGCTCTTTAAATCCATTTTTCTTGAGTTTTCAGACTTAAACTTTGAAGTTTTTTTGTCTGCGTTTGCCAGTACGTGCATCGTGTCTCCATGGTAACCCCTGAACATTCTGCCTGTAGAGATCGGTGTAGAACGCCTCCGGTCGATACTGACGGTGAAACGAGCCCAGTTTGACACACTCACATTGACCGTCCCCAGCAGGAGCAGAGCCGGACCCAGGCCCATGGTGTAGATCGCTCTGAGGATCAGCGACACCAGGAAGAAAAGGATGCCCCAGGGTTTGGGCACGACGGGCAGGAGCGTGGTGAAGGTGCCCAGAGACACCCACAGAAGAAGGTTCCACAGTGGAGACAAAGTACCTGCAGAAAAACAAATAATAAACGAGTTATAACCCGTGGATACGACTTATAACTCGTGCGCACGCCTTTAAACGCTTTGTTATTTTATTTATTCACCTATGACACTTCCAAGGCTCCGTACATATTAGATCTGAGCTCCTAAAATAATAATTTGGATAAAGGTCCCATATTACATTAAAAAAATAAAATAAAATAAAAAGATTCTTCTGAGCTTTAATCCATGTTCTGATGCCATTTCCTCCTCAAAAACAGACCTGGAGTTGTGTTTGTTTCATTCACATGTTTGAGGAACTCTTTATTATTCGTCTGTAACATCTCCAAAGCTCCAAACGCTCTGTTCCACCTTGTGATGTCATCAAGTGGTAGTTTTCAAGTTTACAGTTCCTTTAGTTCCTTTAGTTCAGCAGAGAATTCTTCTCCGACCAGACCAGGTCTAAAGTGGGACTAGACCAGTTCTAAACCAGGTCTAAACCAGGACTAAACCAGGACTAAACTGTGACTAAACCAGGTCTAAACTGAGACTAAACCAGGTCTGAACTGGGACTAAAGCAGGTCTAAACTGGGACTAAACCAGGTCTAAACTGGGACTAAATCAGGTCTAAACTGGGACTAAACCGGGTCTAAACTGGGTCTAAGCCAGGACTAAACCAGGTCTAAACTGGGACTAAAGCAGGTCTAAACCGGGACTAAACCAGGTCTAAACCGGGACTAAACTGACTAAACCAGGTCTAAACTGGGACTAAACCAGGTCTAAACTGGGACTAAACCGGGTCTAAACTGGGTCTAAACCAGGACTAAACCAGGTCTAAACTGGGACTAAACCAGGTCTAAACTGGGACTAAACCGGGTCTAAACCAGGTCTAAACTGGGACTAAACCGGGACTAAATAAGAACTAAACCAGGACTAAACCAGAACTGAACGAGGACTAAACCAGGACTGAACCAGGACTAAAACCAGGACTAAACTGTGACTAAACCGGGACTAAACCAGGTCTAAACTGTGAATAAACCGGGTCTAAACCAGGTCTAAACTGGGACTAAATCAGAACTAAACCAGGACTAAACCAGAACTGAACGAGGACTAAACCAGGACTAAAACCAGGACTAAAACCAGGACTATTTCGGCCGCTTGTATCGGCGATCTCGTCCTTTCGGTCATTACCCAGAGCTCATGACCATAGGTGAGGGGAGGAACGTAGATCGACGGTAAATCGAGAGCTTTGCCTTTCGGCTCAGCTCCCTCTTCACCACAACGGTCCGGTACAGCGACTGCATCACTGCCGACGCTGCACCGATCCACCTGTCAATCTCAC
>JAVJIX010000082.1:3830000-3862500 GCA_036785185.1 Paratrypauchen microcephalus
ATGAGACAGAAAATGGAGCAATCATCTGACTCCACGCTGCGCCCCGAAATCTGCTGCAGGATTTCAAATGACATCACAACATCACGTCTGACATGTTTGGAAAATGAGATGTTCCAGACGCCGGAACAGTTTCCCTCTGCAGTTTCTGATGTAACTCGGGAGTCGCCACTAACTCGGACGTGGTGGAAATTTAGATTGTGGAAAGAATTCTCTCTGTGTTTTTGTGTAAATGAAAGTGATTTCCATTCTATTCTATTTTATTCCATCTTATTTTATTCAATTTTATTTTATTCCATTTCATTTTTATTTTATTCTATTCTATTTTATTTTATTCTATTTTACTCCATTTTATTCTATTTTATTTCATTCCATTTTAATTTATTCTATTCCATTTTGTAGTATTCAATTTTATTTTATTGTACTCTATTTTATTCTATTTGATTTTATTGTATTCGATTTAATTTTATTCGATTTTATTCCATCTTATTTTATTCTATTTAATTTTTATTTTATTCTATTTTATTTAATTTTATTCTATTTTATTTTATTCCATTTTATTTTATTTTATTTTATTCTATTCTATTTTATTCCATCTTATTTTATTCTATTTAATTTAATTTTTATTTTATTCTATTTTATTTAATTTTATTCCATTTTATTTTATTCTATTTAATTTTTATTTTATTCTATTTTGTTTAATTTTATTCTATTTTACTCTATTTTATTTCATTTTATTTTATTCTATTTTATTCTATTCTATTTTATTTTATTCTATTTCATTTTTTTCTATTCTATTTTATTTTATCACGTCTTTTGTGTAAATGAAAGTGATTTCCTCCATGAACATGTGCACAGGTCTCCACCCTGACAAAGCCCTGGGTTCCACCTGTCCTCAAATCTACGTCAGGTTGATGATCCAGGAGCTCTGCTGCAGTATTGGCAAAAGCAAAACAAGAACTACGTAAAAACTCTCTTCAGCAACTATACTTTTCACTCATTTAGCCTCACTTGAGCTATTGTGCAGACGTTTGGGGAAATAATTATAAAACCAACATACAACATCTTCAACAATATTACAAAAATGTGATATTAGGATTATACATAATGTGGGGTTCAGGGAGCACACCAACAGCTTATTTCTAGAATCAAAACTATTAAAATTTCCCGATTTAGTAGAATATTTGTCAGGACTTATTATGTTCAAAGCAAGAAATCATCAAGTACCAGTAAATATTCAAAATGTATGTACAGAAAGAGAAGTAAGATATAACCTAAGAGGAACAGTAATACAGTCATACCTCACCTTACAGAATTAATTTGTTCCAGAAGTGGTTTCGTAACGTGAATTTTTCGTAAGTTGAGTAGCTATTTCAATGGAAAAAGCCTGATCCGTTCCAAGGTTGTTGTTTTTTTATAGTGTAACATTGGTTCTGCGTCCTGATTGGCTAAGAGACTAGACCAGGATTAAACATGGACTAAACCAGGTCTAAACCAGAATTAAACCAGGTCTAGACCAGAACTAAACCAGGTCTAAACCAGAACTAAACCAGGTCTAAACCAGAACTAAACCAGGTCTAAACCAGGTCTAAACCTGGACTGGACCTGGACTAAACCTGGACTGGACCTGGACTAAACCTGGACTAGACCTGGACTAAACCAGGATTAAACTACCAGGTGCCGCTCTTTGCTGGTTTCGTGCGGCTGGTTTGTGGCTCAGGCTCCAGAGGACGCGGTCCGGGCGCCGCAGTTCTATCTCGTGCTCGCAGCCCCGGCGCCGGTCGTGCAGACCAGGACTAGGGGTGCTCCTCGTGCGGTGCGTTCATGTCTCTGCGCTGCTTCCGGAGTCATCTCCCCCCACGATTCACTATTTAATCAGACCCCCCAGGATTTCGCGGGCATTTTTTGTGATTGTTGCGGCTAAAATGCCTGAATTTGCGTGAGCTTTTCCAAAAAGTTGCGATGAAAGTTGCGGTGCTTTTAAGGTTTTTGTTGCGATTTTGTTACGGGAGGAAGTGAAATTTGCGATAAATAGTTGCGATTTTCTCTTTTTGTAATTAAAATTGAGTAATATTTTGAATAGTGAGTTATTACTGACAAAGAATAATACAAAGACACAGAGATCACAGATATGGTCCTAAAACAACCTTACCAACATCGAAAATAAATTACTACTAGGAGGGGAACTGTTTCGGTCTTTTGCTGTTATTTTTGTGGGCAAATGGCGCCGCAGACATGTTTCTTTGCCATTAGAAGCCGTGTCCCAGTTCCCAGAGCGCACAGCTCGGAGCGCGGCCCGAAGGGCATGTGCGTCACACATTTCGACAGAACACCGGCGTGACGACTGCTGTCCCACTTCTTTTTTGTTCCATGTGCAGTTAACACGCGGTCCGAAGACCGCAGTCGTTAAGCGGTCCGCGGACTGCAGTCGGGGCTGAGCAAGTGTGCACCTCCTTGACTGCAGTCTGAGCCCCCTTCAGGCCGCGCTCCGAGCTGTGCGCTCTGGGAACTGGGACACGGCCGCAGTTTCGTTTTGTCACACGGAAGTAAAGCAGAAGGAAGTTGTTCGGCGTTCAATACGTCGCTGATGATTGGTCAAAATTAGTAAAAATTGCGGGAAAGTTGTGGTGATTGGTCAAAATTGCAACACCGCCCTGAAGTCACGGGATTGGCTGAAGTTGCGTTGAAGTTGCAAATCGCAACATCGCAAATTCCTGGAGGGTCTGGTAAATACATTTTGTTGAAAATCTTGCGTGTTCGGCGCTAGAGCTAAGAGGCCGAGAAAGGTGCTTTTTGAGCGAGGATAACAGCGGGGCATCTGAGCGCGCTTTATTCGAATTTTTGAGATTTCGCGTTTCGTAACTTGAATTTTCTTTCATAACTAGAGACCAAAATTTAACGTGAAGGCATTTCGTAACTTGTAGGGTGTTTCGTAAGGCGAGGTACCACTGTATATAAAACGCTCTAGCGCTGTGTAGTGTAGCGCTAGTGTATTAAATTATTATAAATACCTTATCTGTGGACATTGTAAATATAAGTTGTAGTAACACCAGATAAGTGTGATGATGGTTCAGAGGAAACCGGACAATATTAATGTTTAAGTGACTGTAAGGGGGCGGGATTCAAAAAGTTAACTCTTCTTCCCATTAGCTTTTGAGATGTTTACGTCTGTAATGTATTATGTACTGTATACTGACTTTGTGACATACTCAATAAATTCATTCATTCATTGATTAGCACAAGTTGAGAAAGAAAAGTCACTCTGCTTTGAGATGTATCTGACTTATATTTCTGTACAAATGGATTCATTATTATATTTTTCCACAACAGGGGCACACTTGGGTCATTTTCACACCTGCCTTGTTTGGTTCGTTTTAAACGAACCAGAGTTCGTTTGCTCCTTTGATTCTGACCTTTTGTTCTGGTGTGAATAAAAACCAAATATCTCGATCCGGAGCAACAAGCGAACCGAGACCACCTAAAAAGCTCGGGTCGTTTTCTCACCAGGAAAGTCCGATAGTTCACTTGCTTTGGTCCGGACCAAATATTTTTTTTAATTTTTTTATTTTGGTGCGGTTCATTTTCACACTGCAGTTTTTCCCAAGTGAACCAACATCTATAAACAAAAGCACGTGTGCTGAGGTCGCTCAGACATTGGACAGAAATGAGTCGTGTCCAAACACAGAAGGAGGAGAATCATGGTGTTACTGTTTTCAGTGTCGTCATAGCGATGTGGTTTGCTCAGTTTTTACAGTTCGCACAAATGTTTGAGCAGCATCGTGAGGTTTACACTATTTTACAATCAATTTCCAAAGGATGAAGACACAGGACAAGACGACTACGGAGGACAGAACTCATGTGCGCATCAAGTTCTGACTCTTGCTCTTCACGCAAAACGTAAGTAAACCTCGTAAGTTTAGTTAAGTGTAGTTTCTTCAGCCTCGGTTTCCCATAATGCTCGACATACGACGGGAGCTTGTTAAAGGTCCCATGACATGGTACTTCTTGATGCTTTTATATGGCTCCTTAATGGTTTCCTAATACTGTAAATGAATCCTTCTTCAAAATCAAGACTCAGTGCATGAGAAAGACACATGTACACAGTCAGAGTCAGAAACTATCTCTCTGAACACCTCATTCTGGGCCTTGTTGCTTGAATGCAAATGAGAAGGACAGAGATAGGTTAGAGGAGCGGGTGGGGTGGGGGGGAATGTGCCGCTGGTTCCTTGTTTTAGCGCTGCATCTGTGCGCTGTCTCCTACTTCCGTGTTTTAAGAGCGGAGGAAGAAAGGAGAGGCATTTCAATGAAAAAAATACATTTTCATAGAAAATAAAATGAAACCACGTGACGTCAATAAGGTGCCTTGTTCAGAATCCCCCGTTTGAGCTGTGTTTTTTTGTAACGCAGAAAAGGATCGCAAATGCTCAGTTTAGACATTTCGCAACTTTTAGCCATGGGGGGGGGGGGCTAAACAGCGTAGAGGAGCTCACATTAACGTTCAAAAACCTCAGGAAGTGAAAATTTCATGCCATGGGACCTTTAAGTACAAAAAGCCAACTTGTGTCGGATCGAGTCCGGTCTGCATTCTCACCTCAAACGAACCGCACCAGGATTTGAATGGAACCGTGCCGAGACCGATCTTTTTAGGTGGGTCTCGGTTCGCTTGTTTGCTCCGGATCGAGATTTTGGTTTTTATTCACACCAGAACAAAAGGTCCGAATCAAAGGAGCAAACGAACTCTGGTTCGTTTTAAACAAACCAAACAAGGCAGGTGTGAAAACGACCTTAGTCACGGCACATTCTTCATGCACGTTTTATGCCAGAGGTTAGGATTATAGCTAAAGGAGCAACATAGAAACAACGGGGCCAAATAAGAGTCAGGTTTGTGGAGATGCGAGCCCGCTCACAGCCACGAAGCCTTTACTTTAGTGTGTATTATCTCTATTATTATTTTTAGTCTGTACCTGATGGGCGAGGATGTAGATGTTGTGTCCCACGTCTCTGGACCTGATCTTGTCTCCGATGCTGTCCTCCTCTTCCTCACTCTCCAGACCCTGAGTGTACGCCTCCTTCATCACGTCCACCTGAACACACGTTCACAAAACTCAACAAAACACTACACTACACTACAGTACAAAAACGCACAGAAACTCACAAAAACTTACAGAAACTCACAAAAAACGCACAGAAACTTACAGAAACTCACGGTTCAGTCCTGGTTTAGTCCTCGTTCAGTTCTGGTTTAGACCTGGTTTAGTTCTGGTTTAGTTCTGGTTTAGTCCTGGTTTAGTCCTGGTTTAGTCCTGGTTTAGTCCTGTTTAAGACCTGTTTAAGTCCTGGTTTAGTCCTGTTTAAGTCCTGGTTTAGTCCTGGTTTAGTCCTGGTTTAGTCCTGGTTTAGTCCTGGTTTAGACCTGGTTTAGTCCTCGTTCAGTTCTGGTTTAGCCCTCTTTTAATCCTGTTTGAGTCCCGTTTTAGTCCCGTTTTAGTCCTGGTTCAGTCCTGGTTCAGTCCTGGTTTAGTCCTGATTTAGTCCTGATTTAGTCCTGTTTAAGACCTGTTTAAGACCTGTTTAAGTCCTGGTTTAGTCCTGGTTCAGTCCTGGTTCAGTCCTGGTTCAGTCCTGGTTCAGTCCTGTTTTAGTCCTGTTTTAGTCCTGGTTCAGTCCTGGTTCAGTCCTGTTTAAGTCCCGTTTTAATCCTGGTTTAGTCCTGGTTTAGTCCTGGTTCAGTCCTGGTTCAGTCCCGGTTCAGTCCTGTTTTAGTCCTGGTTCAGTCCTGGTTTAGTCCCGGTTCAGTCCTGTTTTAGTCCTGTTTTAGTCCTGGTTCAGTCCTGGTTCAGTCCTGGTTTAGTCCTGGTTCAGTCCTGGTTCAGTCCTGGTTTAGTCCCGGTTTAGTCCCGGTTCAGTCCTGTTTTAGTCCTGGTTCAGTCCTGGTTTAGTCCCGGTTCAGTCCTGTTTTAGTCCTGGTTCAGTCCTGGTTTAGTCCTGGTTCAGTCCTGGTTTAGTCCTGGTTTAGTCCTGGTTCAGTCCCGGTTCAGTCCTGTTTCAGTCCTGGTTTAGTCCCGGTTTAGTCCCGGTTCAGTCCTGTTTTAGTCCTGGTTTAGTCCCGGTTTAGTCCCGGTTCAGTCCTGTTTTAGTCCTGGTTCAGTCCTGGTTTAGTCCCGGTTCAGTCCTGGTTTAGTCCCGGTTCAGTCCTGGTTCAGTCCTGTTTTAGTCCTGGTTCAGTCCTGGTTCAGTCCTGGTTTAGTCCTGGTTTAGTCCCGGTTCAGTCCCGGTTTAGTCCTGTTTTAGTCCTGGTTCAGTCCTGGTTTAGTCCCGGTTTAGTCCCGGTTCAGTCCTGTTTTAGTCCTGGTTCAGTCCTGGTTTAGTCCCGGTTCAGTCCTGTTTTAGTCCTGGTTCAGTCCTGGTTCAGTCCTGGTTCAGTCCTGGTTTAGTCCCGGTTCAGTCCTGGTTTAGTCCCGGTTCAGTCCCGGTTCAGTCCTGGTTTAGTCCTGGTTCAGTCCTGGTTTAGTCCCGGTTCAGTCCTGGTTTAGTCCCGGTTCAGTCCCGGTTCAGTCCTGGTTCAGTCCTGGTTCAGTCCTGGTTCAGTCCTGGTTTAGTCCCGGTTCAGTCCTGGTTCAGTCCTGGTTTAGTCCTGTTTTAGTCCTGGTTCAGTCCTGGTTCAGTCCTGTTTTAGTCCTGTTTTAGTCCTGGTTTAGTCCTAGTTCAGTACCAGCTCGGTGGGTCTCATCTTGTAGAGGATCTTCTCGGCGTTCTCGCTGTCGTGGCGGCTCTCCATGATGGCCAGCAGGAGTTTGGAGGCATTGTTCTGAAGAAAAGTCAGAATCATCCTTTTATTTACACATTTTAAAACACGTTTGGCTGAAATGACACGCGGGAACAGGATAATATCACTATTGTTTTTGAAGATACGCAAAATGTCATGATTTCTAACCAGGCAGTAAAGTTTTAAACGTAAAATATTTTACTTTTTTTTTTGTAAAATCTTTCCAGTTGGGGGTCCGTCACCTGCTTGTTTCTATGGATACGTCACTTCTCTGCTCTGGAATGTTCCACAGTGTGACATTAAACCGCTCTGCCTTACATTTATTCAATCACAGGTGGTTTTAGTAAAATGAGGAGTTCATAGACACGCACACACACCTACCTTAGTCCTGGTTTAGTCCTGTTTTAGTCCTGTTTTAGTCCCGTTTTAGTCCCGTTTAAGTCCCGTTTTAGTCCTGGTTTAGTCCTGGTCCGAGACATAACACGGGTCCGGTTCATTCAAAACTTTAGAACTAAACAATAAAATCTTAAAATCTACTCTAAAACGAACAGGAGACGTGCAGGAGACGGGAGGATTGGCGCGATACGCTCTCGTTTTTTGGTTCCTGTTAAAAGTCATGCGGGAAACTGCATATTGAGAAGAAATAAAACGTGCATGACCTGCTCAAAAAGATTAAGATAAAAAAGGTTTGACTTTGAATAAAATCACAAATAAATTCTACAGATAAAATGTAGTTTTTATGAGTTTTCTCTGTGTATAAAGCTCATTTAATCGTGTATATCCATATATACACTATATTACCAAAAGTATTCGCTCACCTGCCTTGACTCATACTATGAACTGAAGTACCATCCCATTCCTAACCCATAGAGTTCAATATGATGTCGGTCCACCTTTTGCAGCTATTACAGCTTCAACTCTTCTGGGAAGACTGTCCACAAGGTTGAGGAGAGTGTTTATAGGAATTTTTGACCATTCTTCCAAAAGTGCATTGGTGAGGTCCCACACTGATGTTGGTCGAGAAGGCCTGGCTCTCAGTCTCCGCTCCAATTCATCCCAAAGGTGTTCTATCGGGTTCAGGTCAGGACTCTGTGCAGGCCAGTCAAGTTCATCCACACCAGACTCCGTCATCCATGTCTCTATGGACCTTGCTTTGTGCACTGGTGCACAGTCATGTTGGAGGAGGAAGGGGCCCGCTCCAAACTGTTCCCACAAGGTTGGGAGCATGGAATTGTCCAAAATGTTTTGGTATCCTGAAGCATTCAAAGTTTCTTTCACTGGAACTAAGGGGCCAAGCCCTGTGGCCAGGCCAAGTGATTAGGACACCTGATTCTGATCATTTGAATGGGTGAGCGAATACTTTTGGTAATATAGTGTATGTGCACTAACCTTCAGCTCCAGCACCAGATCCAGACGGTTCTTTCCCAGAGGGTTTATGGGGTTCACGATCAGAGCGATGATGATGTCGATCCCGTTGGACTCGTGTCTGGCGATGCACGACTGCAGAAGAAGAAGAAAAAGAAGAAGTGGGGCGTCAGGGAAGAAACTATGAATCTGCTGATATGATGAAATAATGTCAAATATAAATGTCAAATGTCAAACAGTGAAAAGAGACGAGAGTCCAGGTTGTGTACGTGACTTTTCACTATTCACAAACTCTTTATAATAACGTCTATAACGTTTCAAAACGGAGACATTTCCCTTCGTTTATATCCATCTTTTACACGCAAACGGCGAATTCGCCTCTGAAAACTTCACATTTGCGTGTAAAGTGAGATAAACAGAGTTTTAGAAGCTGACGCACCAAAAGTGTGATTCTGATTGGCTTGCAGAGCGTTCTCCTTCGTTTTCAGAGGCGAATTCGCCGTTTGCGTGTAAACGATGGGTATAAACGAAGGGAAATGTCTCCGTTTTTAAAAATACCAGTGTACGTGTAAACGGGGCCTTAGTTTGGAAAATGGACGAAGAGAAATATTTGTTTCTCAACATACCCGGCTACATGTAAACGTCTTAATAAAGCATGGACAAACTGAATTCATAGTCAACAAAATCAGAAAATCAGAATTATTCAGGCTTCGTAAATCCTTAGTCAATGCCCTAACCCCCTCTTCATTAAAGGAAAATTAAAGTTTTTTTTACAATCTGAGCCTTCTTTCGGCAATAAAACAAGTAGTTTTACTCACCCATAGCAGTTTGGTGTCAATTGGAGCAGTATCGCAGAACTTATGTTGAGCCGTTCTGTTCTTCTATGATCCCGTATCCGTTAGCGTGAGTGCTCGAGGCACTGATTTGCGGTGTCCAAATAACACAAACTTTAGCACTTTTCAAATCACAGAAGATCGCTGTGTCAGCGTAGACTTTTAGTGGATTCCAAAACGGCCTGAAACCCGATATCGCAACAGAAAAGTAAAGTTCAGAGCGGTGTTAGCTTCTTTCGGACTAGCGGTGTTTACAAAACAGCTGAGTTCACGCATGCGCACTGTCCTCTCTGATGACGTCATCAAATGAAACTATAGCTGCATATCGGGTTTCAGGCCGTTTTGGAATCCACTAAAAGTCTACGCTGACACAGCGATCTTCTGTGATTTGAAAAGTGCTAAAGTTTGTGTTATTTGGAGAGCGCAAAGTAATGCCCCGAGCACCATGTTAACGGATACGGGATCATTAGTAGAACAGAACGGCTCAACATAACTTCTGCGATACTGCTCCAATTAACATCAAACTGGGTAAGTAAAACTACTTGTTTTATTGCCGAAAGAAGGCTCAGATTGTAAAAAAAACGTTAATTTTCCTTCAAGTAATGTTGTTGTTGTTGGTTTTTTTTTATGCTTGTCGTCAGCTGATGGGAATTTAGAATATAAAATATATAAAATAGGCCAAGTTTGTGAATCAAAATACCAGCAAATTACCAACAAATAATGCTAATATTCAACATGTGTGTATTCTATGTTTAAAAACAGGACAGTGCCCCCTACAGGCCTCTGTCTGAAATGATGACGTGACGTAATGAAAAGCTTCAATACTTTTAGTTTGTACTTTTCCTTTTGAAAATACTCCAAAATCAACGAGGAAACATTATTAACGGGATAGTGGGTTTTTTTTATGTTAATCTGTATGAGTTTCCTTCTAAAAGTTCCGTGTGTTGACACCGGTTTACCTCTGACACTCTCAGCTGATCCCGGTTCGGCTCGCTTTCTGAAGCCCACGTAAGTAGGTCCGGTAACTTCCCTGGAACATGAAATAAAGCTTGTTTTTCTTCTCAAAACAAAACATTTGTTAGAAAGGTGATATATTTGCATTCCAAACAGTTGTCCACGAAACATCCAGCAGCGTAGATTGCGTTCGCGCATTGTGTCTCCCGACTTGTATCACTGCGCTCACATTAGCTGTATTAGCCTGTTCACTTGTAAACTTCCCCTTACGGTGGACCGCATCTGCCGTCCACTTCCGCTAAAGGTGAACAGGCTAATACAGCTAATATGCGCGCAGTGATATGAGTCGACAGACACAATAGGCGAACTACGCTGCTGGATGTTTCGTGGACAACTGTTTGGGACGCAAATATATCACCTTTCGGACAAATGTTTTGTTTTGAGAAGAAAAACAAGCTTTATTTCATGTTCCAGGGAAGTTACCGGACCTACTTACGTGGGCTCCAGAAAGCGAGCCGAACCGGGATCAGCTGAGACTGTCAGAGGTAAGCCGGTGTCAACACACTGAACTTTTAGAAGGAAACCCATACAGATTAACATAAAAAAAAAAACGCACTATCCCTTTAAACATTATCACACTCCAGATACTGAAGGCTACTAACTATCCAACAGGTCGCAATATTAAAAACATGCTTCGTCAATAGAATTATAATGGCGTTAAGTGGATCATGTACCGGGGATAATAGTGTTGTTGTATTGGTCAGACTGGAGCAGAGGAGCCGATAATCCTCTTAAATATGACAGGAATAACGGCACAGATGTAAAATTTATTTCCCATCACCAGGTTATTACATTTATAAAACCAAAATGTAGAACCTGGATGGGCTCAGATCATTTTTTTTTTATGTTAATTAGGACAACGCATATTAATCAACATGACAACAAACGGCATCAATGTAAATATGCCAGAATTAGCACAAGAGCTACTTTACACCGGTTATCCTAAGGTCAGAACAGAAGCACGTTTACAGCAGGGGTGCTCAACCTGTTTTTAACCGAGATCTACTTTTGGGGTTGATGTGTGCCGAGATCTACCAAGAGGGGGGTCTGGGGGGGGTCTGTATTCAAACAGGAAGTTGAAAAACGTTGACGTGAGGCGGATGGACAGGTAGGATGTTTTATAAAGTTTAACCTGCCCTGTGATACACGCTGGGACACAAAGGTACCCAACCAACCCAAACATAGGTAAAATCCTCCAGCTTGGGTCCTGACCTTGCCTGGTTTACACCAGACCACATCACAGTGATATATGGTCTGGGAGCACCTACTGAATATCTCGTAGCAGAGGTGTGGTTTACGATCATCAACGGCCATTTACTGGGCGTTACAAATGTCTATCATTTGGCGTATACGTAGCCCAGAGCCAATCATGTCAGTTGTCAGTTCAAACTACAAGTTTCCGTTTGTCGCGTAGTACGTAGTACAGTCTTTCTACCCCTTCCCGCTCTCTGATTGGCTCCCAGAATCAGGAGCCCTCGCTTCGCCTCGTTGCCAGGCTGTCTTTCAGATCGAACGATCGTACAAACCAGCCTGGGATTTCCCAGGTTAGTCCTGACCAAGCCTAAACAACAAGATAAATGATTTCTCCTGTGTGAGATCAATAAAAAGTCAATCTTCTAATCCTTAAAGGTCCCATGACATGGTACTTCTTGATGCTTTTATATGGTGCCTTAATGGTTCCCTAATATTCCAGAGGAGCGGGTGTGTTTTTTTCACTGAAATACCTCTCCTTTCTGTCTTTGTGCTTCAAACGCGGAAATGGGAGACAGCGCTCCTCTAAGCCGCTGGAGCGCTGCTCTACGCTGTCTCCCATTTCCGCGTTTGAAGCACAAATACAGAAAGGAGAGGTATTTCAGTAAAAAAAAACACATTTTCACAGAAAATAAAATTAAACCACTGCTGTTTCAGAGGTCCAGAGGGTCGGGTAAAGGACTTCCGAGCCTAGAAACACATGGAAAAAAAACGCATTTCGCATTGCGTAGCTCCTCCGCAGTCCAAACTCTCTGGGTGTGATTTCCAGAGACAGGGGGTGGAGATCCAGACGATGGTGGAACTGCATTTGCATTTCTTTTTTCGATGTTGCGTAACAAAGGTGCCTTGTCCAGAATCTCCCGTTTGAGCTGTGTTTTTTTCAAACGCAGAAAAGGATCGCAAATGCTCAATTTAGACATTTCGCAACTTTTAACCATGGGGGGGAAGGGGGGGGGGCCTAAACAGGGTAGGGGAGCTCACATTAACGTTCAAAAACCTCAGAAAGTGAAAATTTCATGCCATGGGACCTTTAATCACTGTAAGGCGCTTTGTGTTACACTTTTGTATGAAAAGCGCTTTATAAATAATGTTTGATTGATTGATTGACACGCTGTTGCGAACAAGCTGCGTGCGCTGGGGGCGCTCGTGGTCCCGCAGTGTCCGCAGCTCTAGACGAGCACACAGGCTGCAGTGAGAAGCACAGGCTGCGGTGAGAAGCCCCGCGCAGTCCCGCACACCAGTAAAAGTTTATTGCTGACAGCAGCAGCCGTAATGAAGTATGATCGCACTCATCTCAAGACCAAGACCGGTGTCGAGTTCCACGACACTGAGATCTACCCACACTACCTCGGCGATCGACTGGTAGATCACGATCGACGTGTTGGGCACCCCTGATGTAGAGGAACCCACAGAAGAGACAGAAGTGCACATAGACATGAGCAAGTTCACCACAACAGACCATTCTCTGAGTTTAAGAAGAACATCTACCTGTGAGAGCAGGTTTGATTCTTTTTCAACCAATGTTCCAGAGAGTTCTTGAAGGTTGAGGAGGACCCACAGTTCCTGACATGAGCAGGTCATGTGTTCCACGACTGTGATCCTCTGATTGACGTCACTGTTTGGCCAAATTTGGTCCTGCGTCTCTGTATGTTCCAGTCTCCTCTGGTCACTGCTCTCGTGTTCACTCTATTAGTCATTTTTTTTACTTATAAAATCCATTAATGGTGGAGGAGCGAGTCCATTTAAAACTTTAAAAATAAGCCAAGCATCCATAAATACCTGAGAACTTTCAAGATCCAAAATATTTCTAATTGTCAATAATCAGCTGGGGTTAAATCAGTAAACGAGCGCTTTGGAGCAGGTTCAGACCCTTTTTTTTTTAAACATGAAGAAATAAAAGTATGTATTGTTTATCTTTAGAGAATTCCTTTTAAAATGGTTCAAATTAGGCTATTTTCTGATCTATGTTCTAATGCAGGTCTGTTTGTGAGGACGGAACAACTTTAGAACATGAACTAAAGTTTTAAAAAGTCCATTTTGCATAATATAAGACCTGTAAATCTGTGAAATTGTGATGGAGGTACAGTATAATTACAGATGTTTTTGTGATAGCGCCCCCTACAGTCTGACCTGGTTCTCGTGGCAGGGCCCTTGGCAGTACTCGGTGATGGTCTCCAGAGTCTGTCGGACCAGGTCCACGTTGCTCTCGTTGATGTAAAGCCCCAGCAGCCCCAGACCTCCTGTGGTGCTGCCGCAGATGCAGTCCAGGAACTGCAGCGTCTCACACACCAGGTTATAGTTGGTCTTATTGTTCTGGTTTCTCAGGAAGTTCTGGAAAAAGGATTTTGAGGGTAAATGCCGTGTTAGGTTTATACAATACCAAACACTTGTACAGCGCTTTTTAAGATACTCAAAGACGCTTTACATGAAGAGACAAACGAAGACAAACAAAAGAAATAAAGTTAAAGGTACAGTGTGTAGGATGGTGGCGCATTGGTGGATGGTGGTATTGCAATTCCGGTTCTAGCTATGGCAGACCTCGAGGGTCACTCGGGCGCAACGTAACGCGGACAGCTCGCGTACCCGGAGGTGGGTTCACCGGCAGCCGCGCACGAACCGCGCACACGTGTGAAGCGCACCCGGCGCTGTGCGCGGGTGGGGGGAATCGGGAACCGGACCGCGGAGGGCGGTCTGAACCCGGGGTGCGTGCCCGCGCTGCAACAAAGCCCCAGCCGCAGTAGGTACTATGTCCTTCTTCTTTTCCTCTTAGATGAAGGTGCTTGCTCCTGCGATGTATGTGCGGAGTAAGTGTGATCCGGCAACATGCTTGTCGTTGTTTATCCAAACACATACCATCTCGTTGTGTGAAAACCACGAGCCCTTTGACAACTACTGTATAAAGGAAACGGCGAAGGCGGAGCCCAAATGTCCTTCTGCGGCTCTCGTAATCAAAATGGCTGCCTCTGCATGGGGAAGATCCCCCTTTTATGTGACTATATCTAAGTCCAACAGAATACTTTGATTTCATGATGGAAGTGAAAAGGCTTGGAAAACACTGTATTTTTGAATGGGTATCTTCAATTTCGGTAATTAACGGGTAAAAATCTTACACACTGTCCCTTTAACAAAAGGTGGTTTTAAAGAGTGTTTTTAAACATGGGAAGTGTGGATGAGTCTCTGATGTGTTTCCTACTTATTCTAAACTCATTTTGCTCTTTGTTATTATAAATATTCTTATGTGTGAGCTTCTGTGTCCAAGTAATTCCCTTGTGGATCAATTAAGTTTGTATAAATCTAAAGGCCGCTACACCTTGCAGGATTATTCAGTCTTAAAGGGATAGTGCGTTTTTTTATGTGAATCATCTGGTTACGGCGGATGTCGCCGTACCGCATCCACCGTAAACATCCGCTTACAAGTGAACAGGATAATAATAATAATAACAGGCGCGCAGTGATACGACTCGAGAGAAAATAGCACCATGTGAATTAGGCTGCTGAATTTTTCACGGACAACTGTTTGTGACGCAAATATATCACTTTCTGGACAAATGTTGTTTTGAGAAGAAAAACAAGCTTTATTAACTGTCCCTGTGAACTTACTGGAACTACTTCTGTGAGCTCCAAAAAGCGCACACCACAGACACGAGGAGAATCTGATGAGATTTTAAATCTTCGATCGCACATACTGCAGTGGGATATGTGTGCGGAACAGACTACAACGTTGCGAGCGCGATCACATCTGCTGCTTCCAGACGAAAGTAAAGTCCCGTTTACACGTACACTGGAGTTTTTAAAAACTTTCGTTTGTACCCATCTTTTACACGCAAACGGCAAATTCGCCTCTGAAAACGAATCTTTCTAAAAACTCCGGCTAGAGTGGAGATTCTGGAAAACTACGGTTTCGCGTTTGCGTTTTAGACAGCTGATGCACCAAAAGTCTGATTTATTTTCAGAAGCGAATTTGCCATTTGAGTGTAAAAGATGGGTACAAACGAAGGGAAATGTCTCTGTTTTTTAAAAATACCAGTGTACGTGTAAATATAGCCTAAAACCACTCGCTTTGAGACTCTTTTTAAAGTCGCATAGGGGCGAAAAAAAATCAGATTTGGGTCACTTCAGGCTGCAGTGTGAACGTTGCCCAAGATATGTGGTCCTAAATCCGATACATATCCGATCTTTTGACATGCGACTTCAGTCTGAACGGCCAAGTCGCGTTCATCCGACCTGGGCATGTTTCCTTCAGCGAGAGTGGTACAAGTCGGCGCTCACAAACGTACACAAACGTTCTTCTCGTCATGTGAAAATAGTCCATGAACTCCGTGTCAGTGAAGCGGCGAAGCACGTAGCAATCCCACCGCTCTTGGCTGCGACTCCGCACCAACACGTTCATTTCTACGGACGTTGCTGCCGCCGCCCCACAAAACGCCGTGGCCAAAAACCTCGTCCTTCTCCTTCTCCGTCTCCTCCTTAAAACAAATAAGCTGTACATGTTCTGGCTCCGGTACGACAGCAACTTTAGGCGGCTTCCGTAAACATTGAGCACGCTCGCTGCACGTGACCTCGTCATGTCCTCCAAGGCGCATGCGGGACACTTTTGGGGCGTTTAAAGTTCACACTGGAGATCACATACAAGTCGCATTTAATTGGAAATGTGAACGGCCTCGCAAAAAAGTCAGATTTCACAAAAAAATCGAAATTGAGCATTAAGCCCTGCAGTCTGAACGTATCCATACGCGATCGACTGACACTCTGCCTGCGAACGACTGGTTGGGCACCCCTGGTCTAAGTTATTGTGAAAGGCCGAGTATTTGATGAAAATGTGACAAAAAACTAGGGATGCACGATATAGCGGCATTAACATCGGTATCGGCCGATATCGACAAAATTTAAAGGAAAAGTAACGTTTTTTACAATCTGAGCCTTATTTCGGTCATAAAACAAGTTGTTTTACTCACCCATAGCACTTTGGTGTCATATGGAGCACTTCCAGAGATGTTTTAGATTTGCGTTAGCCTAGCGCGACTTCTAGCCATAGCTCGGGGCATATAATATATTCCCCGAGCATGTAATATGCCCCGTGTGGGCTCCAAATAACACAAACTTTAGCACTTTTCAAATCATAGAAGCTCGATGTCTTAGTCTACGATTTCGTTTGAGTCAAAAGTGGCCTGTAATCCGAGATTTATCCATAGTTTACAGCTTTGGGTTTCATGTTTGGGTCCCGGGAGCTGAGAGCACAGTCCGCACATGCGCACTGGCCTCCTCATCTACTCGGAACTATGGCCAAATCTCGGATTACAGGCCACTTTTGACCACACGAAATCGTAGGCTAAGACATCGAGCTTCTATGATTTGAAAAGTGCTAAAGTTTGTGTTATTTGGAGACCGCAAACAAGTGCCCCGAGAACTCACATGATGGATATCGCTAATCTAAAACATCTCTGGAAGTGCTCCATATGACACCAAAGTGCTATGGGTGAGTAAAACAACTTGTTTTATTACCGAAATAAGGCTCAAATTGTAAAAAACGGTCCTTTAACATATCGGTATCGGCCCGATGTGTAAAAGTGGGCCGATACTAACGACCGATATTTGTCAGTACAGTAATCCCTCGAATTAACGTTTTCTCACATTTCTCTCTCGTTTAAACACTCAAACTTTCGTAGATTTTCAACAAAATGTATTAATAGTGAAGCGTGGGGGGGGCACATGCGCTCATCGTGCTCAAATCCGTGATAGCGCAGCATGACCGGCCCGTGCCTCTTCCCCAGGACCACAAACAACACAAGCATGCTGCTGGATCAGACGTCGTAATGGATCTAACACGTGTTTTGGACTAAATTGTTTTACTGGATTTTATTTGCTGGATCCTTACGGACAGATTGAGACCAAGTTTATGGTGAAATACAGAGTTTGACCTGTGCAAAGCATTCTAAGATAAGCTAACCTCGTTTTGTGCTTTTCCGTATAAAAGCCCCATGTGCTCGGGGAGTGATTATTGTGCAGGGAAATGAATTGCATAGTCAAAAAGAGGAGACTGTAAGGTTTCATTTGATGTGTAGATTGTCATGGTACACGATCGGGAATGTGTGTATTCATGAGAAAAGAAAAAAAAAAACAGTGAACGGGACCGCGTTTTATTAATACCGTTGCTGTCGGCGAGAGCTCGTAACGCCGGGTGCGCGCGGGTACGCGAGCTGTCCGCTACGGCGCGTCCGGGTGACCCTCGAGGTCTGCCGTAGCTAAAACAGGAAGTGCCATAGCCACTATCCACCTATGCACCACGAATCCTACACACTGGACCTTTAAAACATCTTTTGAAAATAAACAAAGACATTCAAAAATTCATTTTGCATGATTTTCAGTCTGTATAAAATGTTATCTGAGAATTTAAAAAAAAATAAAAAAAATAAAACAACCCTGTATCGGTTAATATCGGTATCGGCCGATAACAGCAACATTAATATCGGTACTGGCTAAAATGTTCACATCAGTGCATCCCTACAAAAAACAGATGGAGTTTGGCACCTGCAGCTCGGAGTTGTGGTTCTCGCAGAGCAGCTGGAGGTAGCGGAGGATGGGGTTCATGATGGAGATGGAGGGGCTCATCTGGGTCTCCTCCAGGACCTCCTCTGAGCCCAGGGCCTCGCTGTTCTGACCCAGGCCCTCCAGGTCAGGCTCCAGCTCTTTCCTGTAGGCGCAGAAAGCCTTGGAGGTCGCAGAGGACGCCTCCTTCAGCTGCCCACGCATGTCGTCTCTCATGTGCAGGTTGGAGTCTTTCCCTACGACAGGAAATAACACGGGGAACGCCGGAGTTATTAAAGTGCTCATATCACCCTGTTTCCCCCTGTATCACCCTGGAGAATTAATGTTTTTTACAATCTCAGCCTTATTTCGGTAATAAAACAAGTTGTTTTACTCACCCATAGCACTTTGGTGTCATTTGGAGCACTTCCAGAGATGTTTTAGATTTGCGATCTCCATAATGTGAGTGCTCGGGGCAAGACGTTGCAGTCACCAAAATAACACAAACTTTATCACTTTTCAAATCATAGAAGCTCAATGTCTTAGTCTACACTTTCGTTTGTCCGTTCGTCCTCTTCAGCCTCAAAGTCCCAATCTTCTGCCAGGTGTCGCTCGCAATAGAAAAGTTCTGAGCGTCTTCTTATCTACAAATCGCTTTGTGTTACAATTTTGTATGAAAAGCGCCTTATAAATATTGTTTGATTGATTGAAATCAGCTGTGACTGAGCACATGCGCACTGTCCTCCTCATCTACTCCAAACTATGGATAAATCTCGACTTCTGGAGGACTGAGGACTGAAGAGGAGTATACGGATGAGGAGACAGAATGGATACGGAAAGAATGAAGCGGAGACAGTTTTAGGAGCAGCAGAGAACAGCCATCGGTTTCACATTACTTCTCAGAATCGTGCGCTGAATCCGCTGGCCTTCTTTCTTTTCCTTTGCTGGTAAAAAATGGTCCTGACTGAAGTGGGTACTGCAAACACGATAGTCCAAACGTCTTACAGCTTTGCCTTTCATGTTTGGGTCCCAAGAGCTGAGAGCGAAATCAGCTGTGACTGAGCACATGCGACTGTCCTCCTCATCTACTCCAAACTATGGATAAATCTCAGATTAGAGGCACTTTTGACTCAAACGAAACTGTAGACTAAGACATTGAGCTTCTGTAATTTGAAAAGTGCTAAAGTTTGTGTTATTTGGAGACCGCAAACATGTGACCCGAGAACTCACATTACAGATATCGCTACACCACACTACGAAACTGCTCCATATGACACCAAAGTGCTATGGGTGAGTAAAACAACTTGTTTTATTACCGAAATAAGGTTCAGATTGTAAAAAAACGTTAAAGGTCCCATGGCATGAAATTTTCACTTTCTGAGGTTTTTGAACGTTAATGTGGCTCCCCTACCCTGTTTAGCCCCCCCCCCCATGGTTAAAAGTTGCGAAATGTCTAAACTGAGCATTTGCGATCCTTTTCTGCGTTACAAAAAATCGGAGCTCAAACGGGCGATTTTGAACAAGGAAACTTATTGACGTCAGATTGAAAAAAAAAATGCAAATGCAGCTCCACCCCCGTCTGTCTGTACTCAGCGTCTCTGTAAATCACGCCCAGAGAGTTTGGACCGCGGAGGAGCTACGCAATGCAAAATGCGTTTTTTTATTTGCCTGGAGGAACTTGCGAGTGTTTCTAGGCTCGGAAGTCCTTTATCTGAGCCTGTGGATATCTGAAACAGCAGTGGTTTAATTTTATTTTCTGTGAAAATGTGTTTATTTTTCAATGGAAGACTTCTCATCTCTCCCCCCGTGCAAAAACACGGAAGTGGGTCAGAGCGCACAGGCACAGCTGAAAAGGAAAGAGCGGAGAGTTTGGCCACGCCCCCACCCGCTACTATAGGCCATCTCTGTCCTCCTCATTTGCATTCAAGCAACAACGCCCATAATGGAGTGTTCCAGAGTGACATTTATGACTCTTTCTCATCTTATCTCTGTTTCTCATGCACTGAGTGTTGATTTTGAAGAAGGATTCATTTACAGTATTAGGGAACCATTAAGGAGCCATATAAAAGCATCAAGAAGTACCATGTCATGGGATCTTTAATTCTCCTTTAAAGGGTGCCATAAAAACATGAACGAAGTGGAGGGCCTGTTGGTCAGTGCAGTGTGCTTCTCTGACAGGTGAAACTGAAGCACCAGGACCTTTATTCATGTCCAGAAGTAAAAAGCAAAGCTCAAAGTAAATAGGCCAAAACTCCCAGAAGCCTGAGGGCCAAGAAAAACGAGTCTGAGGGCCGCTTTTGGTCCCCAGGCCATAGTTTGGACATGCCTGAACTAGATCTTGATTTTGTTTGTTTTCTCTTTCTGTGCTTCTGTTTGAGAGTCCAATGCGCATACCTTTAAAGTAAAAGTAAAATTTTTTACAATTTGAGCCTTATTTCGGTAATAAAACAAGTTGTTTTACTCACCCATAGCACTTTGGTGTCATATGGAGCATTTAAGAAGAAGAAGAAGAAGTGAACTTTATTGATCTCACACTGGAGAAATTCTTCTCTGCATTTTAACCCATCCTATATATATACAGTATATATATATATTAGGAGCAGTGGGCAGCACACATTAGGGCGCCCGGGGACCATCTCCATGATCTTCTTGCTTCAGTTTGGTCAGGACCTAAGCTGGAGTACCTATGGTGCATGTTTTGGGTTGATGGGGGAAACCGGAGTGCCCGGAGGAAACCCATCCAGACACGGGGAGAAACATGCAAACTCCACACAGAAAGGCCCAGGCGACCCGGGGATCGAACCCAGACCATGCATGCAAACTCCACACAGAACACACACAGAAAGGTCTGGGCGACCCGGGGATCGAATCCGGAACCTTCTTGCTGTGAAGCAAGAGCGCTAACCACTCAGCTACCGTGCCGTACCGTTTCCAAAGATGTTTTAGATTAGCGTTATAACCATAGCTCGGGGCATTCCCCGAGCATGTAATATGCCCCGTGCGGGCTCCAAATAACACAAACTTTAGCACTTTTCAAATCATAGAAGCTCGATGTCTTTAGTCTACGATTTCGTTTGGTCAAAAGTGGCCTGTAATCCGAGATTTATCCATAGTTTCGAGTAGATGAGGACGCCGGTGCGCATGTGCGGACTGTGCTCTCAGCTCCCGGGACCCAAACATGAAACGCAAAGCTGTAAACTATGGATAAATCTCGGATTACAGGCCACTTTTGACCAAACGAAATCGTAGACTAAGACATTGAGCTTCTATGATTTGAAAAGTGCTAAAGTTTGTGTTATTTGGAGCCCGCACGGGGCATATTACATGCTCGGGGAATATATTATATGTCACGAGCTATGGCTAGGAGTCGCGCTAGGCTAACGGCGTTAGCCTAACGCTAATCTATAACATCTCTGGAAGTGCTCCATATGACACCAAAGTGCTATGGGTGAGTAAAGCAACTTGTTTTATTACCGAAATAAGGCTCAGATTGTAAAAAACATTACAAAAAAAATGATCATAATAAGTTACTACTCAAATCAAGTCTGTAATTTTAATATTGTGTCAAAACGACTCATCTGCCCCGTTTGATTCGTCTAAAATCAGACGTTCTTCTTCCGTTTGAGGTGAAATGTCGTGTTACCGCGGTTACCTGTCTTGAATCGGCTGGCCCCGCCCCCCTCGCCGTCGTCCTCGCGCTTCCTGCTGCTCAGCTCGAACATGTTGACGGACACGGTGGCTCGGATCTCCTGCTGAGCCACCTGCATGTGGTCGAAGAACACTTTGAAGAAACGCTCGGACTTCTTCTGTTTGTGGAGCTGGTGGTAAAAGGAATTCTGGACAAGAAACGATGAGTCATAATGAGTCGGAAACAGGACAAAACTGTGAGCGTTTCATGTTCTAATGCTGTTCCGTCCTCGAAAACAGACCCTACACGCTCTCTTCCACCTTGTGATGTCATGAAGTGCTAGTTTTCTAGTGAACAGCTCCTTTACCTTTAGTTCAGTCTGTTTGGCAATTCCAGGGCTGAAGTTATCCAAATAATTCTACTGAAGGTGTGTGGAGATTTCTCACTTGTACTTGTGTATTTCTCCCCTGCACTTGTGTATTTCTCACTTGTACTTGTGTATTTCTCCCCTGTACTTGTGTATTTCTCCCCTGTACTTGTGTATTTCTCACTTGTACTTGTGTATTTCTCCCCTGCACTTGTGTATTTCTCCCCTGCACTTGTGTATTTCTCACCTGTACTTGTGTATTTCTCACCTGTACTTGTGTATTTCTCACCTGTTCTTGTGTATTTCTCACTTGTACTTGTGGATTTCTCACCTGTACTTGTGTATTTCTCCCCTGTACTTGTGTATTTCTCACCTGTTCTTGTGTATTTCTCACTTGTACTTGTGTATTTCTCACTTGTACTTGTGTATTTCTTTCCTGTACTTGTATATTTCTCACCTGTACTTGTGTATTTCTTTCCTGTACTTGTGTATTTCTCACTTGTACTTGTGTATTTCTCACTTGTACTTGTGTATTTCTTTCCTGTACTTGTGTATTTCTCACTTGTACTTGTGTATTTCTCACTTGTACTTGTGTATTTCTTTCCTGTACTTGTATATTTCTCACTTGTACTTGTGTATTTCTTTCCTGTACTTGTGTATTTCTCATTTGTACTTATGGATTTCTCACCTGTTCTTGTGTATTTCTCACCTGCACTTGTGTATTTCTCACCTGTACTTGTGTATTTCTCACTTGCACTTGTGTATTTCTCACTTGCACTTGTGTATTTCTCCCCTGTACTTGTGTATTTCTCCCCTGTACTTGTGTATTTCTCACTTGTACTTGTGGATTTCTCACTTGTACTTGTAGATTTCTCACCTGTACGTGTGTATTTCTCACCTGTACTTGTGTATTTCTCACCTGTACCTGTGTATTTCTCACTTGTACTTGTGGATTTCTCACCTGTACCTGTGGATTTCTCACCTGTACTTGTAGATTTCTCACTTGTACATGTGTATTTCTCACTTGTACTTGTAGATTTCTCACCTGTACTTGTGTATTTCTCACCTCTACTTGTGTATTTCTCACCTGTACTTGTGTATTTCTCACCTCTACTTGTGTATTTCTCACCTCTCCTTGTGTATTTCTCACCTGTACTTGTATTTCTCACCTGCACTTGTGTATTTCTCCCCTGTACTTGTGTATTTCTCCCCTGTACTTGTGGATTTCTCACCTGCACTTGTGTATTTCTCCCCTGTACTTGTGGATTTCTCACCTGCACTTGTGTATTTCTCACTTGTACTTGTGTATTTCTCACCTGTTCTTGTGTATTTCTCACTTGTTCTTGTGTATTTCTCACTTGTACTTGTGTATTTCTCACCTGTACTTGTGTATTTCTCCCCTGTACTTGTAGATTTCTCCCTGTACTTGTAGATTTCTCACCTGTACTTGTAGATTTCTCCCTGTACTTGTAGATTTCTCACCTGTACTTGTAGATTTCTCACCTGTACTTGTAGATTTCTCACCTGTACTTGTGTATTTCTCACCTGTACCTGTGTATTTCTCACCTGTACTTGTATTTCTCACTTGCACTTATGTATTTCTCACCTGTACTTGTATTTCTCACCTGTACTTGTGTATTTCTCACCTGTGCTTGTGTATTTCTCACCTGTACTTGTGTATTTCTCACTTGCACTTGTGTATTTCTCCCCTGTACTTGTAGATTTCTCACCTGTACTTGTGTATTTCTCACCTGTACTTGTAGATTTCTCACCTGTACCTGTGTATTTCTCACCTGTACCTGTGGATTTCTCACCTGTACTTGTAGATTTCTCACCTGTACTTGTAGATTTCTCACCTGTACTTGTGTATTTCTCACCTGTATCTGCGTGTTTCCTCCCTGCAGCAGAGCGATGCCCAGCAGGATGCTCTCCTCAAACACTCGGTCGTTCTTGGTGCTGACGATCAGATCTATGACGAGCTCTGAGGCGCCCACACTGTCCAGCAGACACTGGATCTCCACCACACTGCTGCCCGGTTTGTCCACGTCCAGCAGGGGGGATCCTCCTGGGCACAACACGACGGGCACACGAGCATAAAATACGACTAACATCACAGCATTGCACAATATATAATAATAATAATAATAATCTGGAGTTTGCTGTGTCAGATTGTCAGATTACAGATTTGGTGTTTGGTTCATATTTCTATAATTACTCCGCCTGTTGATGTGAAACAAACCCCAGCACAAAGTTTAAATAAACTAAACAGAAATGAAGTTTTCACAGTAGGTTCAGAAAGAGGACAGACTAGATTTTGTCAGTTGGAAACACTTTAAGCACCAGGGGTTTAAAGTGAGCCGATCAGACCGGTGTGTTCAAATCTGTTCATTTATAACACGTCACACACGTTTACTTGTGTTTAGACCCACAAAAGGAGACAATCAATATTTGACATTGGCTTTTACCAAGAAAGATTTTCCAAAACTTGCTTGTTGGAAGGCGGCTGCTTGTTTTCTTGCTCCCTTATCTCCTGCTCAGTGTCTGTGTGCTTTTCTCTTGTTTTTGTCCATATTTCTCCTGTTGGAGTAGATTTTCAAATTCTAAATTATGGAATTGAAGCTGGTCCCAACGCAATTGGCTTTTTTCACGAAGAAATGTGAGTTTGGGAGATAATTGTTGGAGACAGATTTTCACAGGGAGACATAATTTGCAAAGGGATTAATTTAGCATGATGAAATACATTTTTAGAGACCCAGGTGAACAATTTAGATGATATGAAGATGGGGGTCTGGCAAACCCATCTTCATATCGCCATGAAGATTCATGAGAGATCTCATTAATTTCTCTTGGCGCACAGACTGCGCTGCGTTGGCTTTACACAGTTTTGTAACCATGCCCGCGATGATATCCAAACGTCGAGATGTTTCCTTCGGTTGAAATCCTTCCAAAAGGTCCTCAACCTGACCCACTTTCTGATGTAATCCTTTCACGAGATCTCCCACGGCTTGACAATGGCTCGAAATTGCTGCAGACAGCTTGGGGGACTCTTTACTTGATGCCAGCTTACAAATTTTGTGATAGATCATGGACAATCCCAGGCCAATTAACAGATGTCCAGCTATCAGAAATCCGAATACGTAAATATCCTCCACATCCTCTAGATACATTGGTGCCAAACATACGACTTGCCACGCACGATAGGAGTCCCTCGCATATCCAGCAGAAAAAGTACCATCCGGACACACCGCTTCTCCCGGAGCGGCACTCCTCCGTGAAAAAAGAGTATTAATCGTGTTGAGGGTCCAGCTGATCACATCCATATTTTAGGAATTTGGAAAATCTGCTCCAAAAAGCGAGAAAATGACGAAAAACAAGAGAGGCACGCAGACAGCAGAGCAATAGATAAGGAGGAAAGAGAAACACGTCCGCTCTCTCTCACGGTCAGAACAGAAAACAACAACAAAAAAACAACATGTCTACATCAGAAGGAGACACAGATTGAGGAATTGTACCATCTCCAATCTGTGGATACCCCCCTGACACTCGGATACCATCATGAATATGTTTGTGGAACTGTGTGAAACAAGCGGCTCAGTCCGCGGTCATCTACTCTCCAGGAGGGAGGACTGGAGAGTCTCAACGGCCCGGCTTGGTGACATGAAGTTGGGGACTCAGCAGAACCAGTTCTCGGAATAATTGTCCGTTCATCTGAGTTCTAAAGTGTATCGATTATGTGCATTCTCCCCTGGTTTAATTAATCCTCCTGAATCTACAATATCAGGGCTGCTGTGTTCTGACTCTGGCTCTTGCTCTGGACACTCCAAGGACACAGCTGTGACATCAAAAGAACAACATAGATTGGCTACGTCACGATGACATGTATTTATAAAAACACTCTCCCCTCTCACATAGTCTCCCGCCTCAGTTTGTCAATAATATATTTCTCTGTTTTCCATCTCGTCCCCCCCCTCCTGTAATTGTATTCCCCCCCCCCCCTCCTGTAATTGTATTTCCAAGCAAAAAAAGACCTCAATGTTTACCGTTCCACTGTATTACGTCATATGTGTTTGTGACTACTGTGATTGTATCTGCATTTTCTATTCCAGGGGTGTCCAAACTTTTTTCATGAAGGGCCACATATCTAAACACAGACGAAGCAGAGGGCCGATCGAGGGCCACAGACTGGTGCTCAGGACAGTCAATAATTGAAATATTTGCATGTTTAACACGTTAGAATGAGCTATCAGTCCTTTATTCATGCTAAGATGCTCAAAATCATACAATAAATATTAAATATTGTCTTATCGAGGTAGATTTAAAAAACAAAAACAAAAACAACAACTTGCATTTAAGTTCTACTCAAAGTAATTTGGGCCAATTCACCTGGAAGTCTGAGGGCCAAGAAAAATTTGTCTGAGGGTCACATTTGGTCCCCGGGCCATAGTTTGAACATGCTTTATGCCTTAAGAATAATATGACATAAAAAAACACAAAAGCTGTCCGATAGTCCTCCTCCATGGCCTCTCCGAACTCCTCCCAACTCCGAGTTTTTACCTCTGCCACCGCCCGGGCTGCAGCACGCTTGGCCCGCCGGTACCCGTCGGCTGCCTCCGGAGTCCAACGAGCCAACAAGGCCTTCAGCCTGACGGCATCCCTTACTTCCGGTGTCCACCACCGGTTTCGGGGATTGCCGCCACGACAGGCACCACAGACCTTACGACCACAGCTACGGGCGGCCACATCGACAATAGAGGCCGAGAACAGAGCCCATTCTGACTCCATGTCCCCAGCCTCCCCCGGAATCCGGGAGAAGCTCTCCCGGAGGTGTGAGTTGAAGGTGCCCCTGACAGAGGGCTCTGCCAGACGTTCCCAACAGACCTTCACTACGCGCTTGGGCCTGCCAGGTCTTTCCGGCTTCCTCCCCCGCCAGCGGACCCAAGTCACCACCAGGTGGTGATCGGTTGACAGCTCTGCCCCTCTCTTTTCCCGAGTGTCCAAGACACGCGGCCGGAGGTCAGATGACACGACAACAAAGTCGATCATCGACCTCCGTCCTAGGGTGTCCTGGTGCCACATGCACTGGTGGACACCCTTGTGCTCGAACATGATGTTCGTTATGGACAAACTGTGGCTAGCACAGAAGTCCAATAACAGAACACCGCTCGGGTTCAGATCAGGGAGGCCGTTCCTCCCAATCACCCCACTCCAGGTGTCACTGTCGTTGCCCACGTGGGCGTTGAAGTCCCCCAGGAGAACAACGGAGTCCCCGGTCGGTGCACTATCCAGTACGCCTCCCATGCACTCCAAGAAGGCCGGGTACTCTGCACTGCTGTTCGGCCCGTAGGCCGACACAACAGTGAGAGACCTGTCCCCGACCCGAAGGCGCAGGGACGCGACCCTCTCGTTCACCGGGGTGAACTCCAACACACAGCGGCTGAGCTGTGGGGCAATGAGCAGGCCCACACCGGCCCGCCGCCGTTCCCCGCGGGCAACGCCAGAGAAATGGAGAGTCCAGCCCCCCTCAAGGAGTTGGGTTCCAGAGCCCAAGCTGTGCGTGGAGGTGAGGCCGACTATATCTAGTCGATAGCGCTCAACCTCCCGCACGAGTTCAGGCTCCTTCCCCCCCAGCGAGGTGACATTCCATGTCCCCAGAGCTAGTCTCCATGCCCGGAGATCTGGTCGCCGAGGCCCCTGCCTTCGGCTGCTTCCCAGATCTCACGGCCTCAAAGAAATTCTGGCAAACCATCCGGCGCCTCAGGAGGGGGAAGCAGTGCTTCACAAACACTGTTTACAGTGCGGGTGGGGAGCTGTTGACCTCGACTGGGGATGTTGTCGGACGGTGGAACGAATACTTTGAGGATCTCCTCAATCCTGCCGTCACGTCTTCTGAGGAGGAAGCAGAGGCTGGGGACTCGGGGGCAGACTCACTCATCACCCTGGCTGAAGTCACTGAGGTGGTTGGAAAGCTTCTCGGTGGCAAGGCCCCGGGGGTGGATGAGATCCGTCCTGAGTATCTCAAGTCTGTGGATGTTGTAGGGCTGTCTTGGCTGACACGTCTCTGCAACATCGCGTGGCGGTCGGGGACAGTACCTCTGGACTGGCAGACCGGGGTGGTGGTCCCTCTGTTTAAGAAGGGGGACCGGAGGGTGTGTTCCAACTATTGGTGGAATCACACTCCTCAGCCTTCCCAGTAAGGTCTATTCCAGGGTGCTGGAGAGGAGAATTCGACCGATAGTCGAACCTCGGATTCAGGAGGAGCAGTGTGGTTTTCATCCCGGCCGGGGAACACTGGACCTGCTCTATACTCTCTATCGGGTGCTCGAGGGTGCATGGGAGTTTGCCCAACCAGTCCACATGTGCTTTGTGGATCTGGAGAAGGCATTCGACCGTGTCCCTCATGGGGTCCTGTGGAGAGTGCTCTGGGAGTACGGGGTTCGGGGCCCTTTGCTAAGGGCTGTTCGGTCACTGTATGACCGGAGCAGGAGCTGTGTTCGCATTGCCGGTAATAAGTCGGACCTGTTCTCGGTGCATGTTGGACTCCAGGGCTGCCCTTTGTCACCGGTTCTGTTCATTATATTTATTGTCAGAATTTCTAGGCGCAGTCAGGGGCCGGAGGGGATCCGGTTTGGGAACCACAGGATCTCATCTCTGCTGTTTGCAGATGATGTTGTCCTGATGGCTTCATCGAACCGGGACCTCCAATGTGCACTGGGGCGGTTTGCAGCCGAGTGTGAAGCGGCTGGGATGAGGATCAGCTCCTCCAAATTCGAGGCCATGGTTCTCGACCGGAAAAAGGTGGCTTGCCCTCTCCGGGTGGGTGGAGAGTCCTTGCCTCAAGTGGAGGAGCTCAAGTATCTCGGGGTCTTGTTCACGAGTGAGGGGAGCGTGAGATTGACAGGCGGATCGGTGCAACGTCGGCAGTGATGCGGTCGTTGTACCGGACCGTTGTGGTGAAGAGGGAGCTGAGCCAAAAGGCGAAGCTCTCAATTTACCGTCGATCTACGTTCCTCCCCTCACCTATGGTCATGAGCTTTGGGTAATGACCGAAAGGATGAGATCGCGGATACAAGCGGGTGAAATGAGTTTCCTCCGCAGAGTGGCTGGGCAGAGCTCGGTCACACGGGAGGAGCTCGGAGTAGAGCCGCTGCTTCTCCACGTTGAGAGGAGCCAGCTGAGGTGGCTCGGGCATCTGTTCTGGACGCCTCCTGGACTCCTCCGTCGGGAGGTGTTCCGGGCATGTTCCACCGGGAGGAGGCCCCGGGGAAGACCCAGGACACGCTGGAGGGACTATGTCTCCCGGCTGGCCTGGGAACACCTTGGGGTCCCCCCGGAGGAGCTGGAGGAAGTGTCCGGGGTGAAGGAAGTCTGGGAGTCCCTGCTTAGACTGTTGCCCCCACGACCCGGCCCCAGATAAGAGGAAGAACATGGATGGATGGATGGAAAAAAACACATAATGAAAAGGTGCTATATTTGTACATCATAAGGTTTAGATCAGGGGTCTTCAACGTTTTTCAGGCCAGGGACCCCCAAACAGATGACGAATTGGGCCAGGGACCCCCTACTATAAATATGGCATAGAACTGTGTTTTATATTAAATTGAGCTTAGTGTCATGTATAAACATTGCTACTCTGTTATGGTACATCCAATACAAGGAAATAATACACAGGTTAATACTGTATTTTACACTATAAAATTATATTATTTTAAAGTGAAATCAAAAGATTTCGCGACCCCCCCCTGCAGTACCTCCGCGACCCCCCTAGGGGTCGCGACCCCCCCTGTTGAAGACCTTTGGTTTAGATAACTCCTTCAAAATCAGTACATCTCCAATCTCCAACATAGAGCTGGGCGATAAAACGATAACAATATGTATCTCGATAGACACATACTCGAGATCAATACAAAAAGCGCTCGATAGGACATTTCGAAATAATGTTTTTTTTTAAACAAACTGGCGTAAGTTTAACAAGAGCGCTCTCTGGTTTAGCTCCGCTTGAAATCTTTGTTGAAGTGAAGCTTGGTGCACGAGCAAAGACACTCGTCCTCTGGAGCCGAGCAACATACGAGACACACGATCAATCATGTAACAGTATCTGATACACTAATCAATCACGTAACAGTATCGTTTGGTTGCGCCATCTCATCGTCTCGTGTTCGTGGTGAAGAAAAGAAGAGTGCCGCCGCAACGAGCGAGGAAATTGTTTATTGGCTGTCAGAGGAAGGTTAAGTTTAAATAAAAATGCTTAAATTTACCTGAACAGAGAAAAGAACTGGTTTGAGAGGAGGAGTTAAAGAGGTGATTTTTGTCAAGAAACAGAATCTTTCCTTGAACAGAAATGGAGGTCTCAGACATCATTTGTCTCCATCTATAACTCTATCCTCAAACCTAAATCAAAACAAAGAAAACAAAAGTGCAGCAGGTCAGGTCCAGAGGAGTGAAAACACCATTATGGTCCTGAATGGTTCTGCTAACAAGACCCACACTCCACTCCCACTGCAGATCTAACAGGCCCACCTAACTAACACCAACTGTAAACAAGTAGGTGTGGGAGTCTCAGAGTCATTTCATTGTAGTGAGCGCCCCCTTCAGGCAGATATAGGCAGTGTCCACCAGCGTCTGACCAGAACTGAAGAAGCAGAAGAAACAGATTCCACCAAATAAACTTTTGTCCAGTCGACAAATTGAATTTCTCCTTTTGCCACAAATGATCTGGAATGTTCCACAGTGTGACATTAAACAGTTCTACTTTACATTTATTCAATCACAGGTGGTTTTAGAGCTCAAAAATACCTAGAGAAACAGACATTCTGACTGTGAGCGGGGTCGCCTCTCCACAGATCTGACCTGTGACTTGGTCTGGTTTGGTCTCCATGGAGATAGAAATGTTTAATGCCATACTGTGGAACATTCCAGACAAACCAACCACATCTCCATGGAGGAAAACTCCACTAGAAAAGTTACAAAAGTGTCCAAAGTCTGGCTTCAGTTGGTCGGTGGTTAAATATCGTGATACGGATTCGACCAAATAAACTTTTGTCCAGTCGACAAATTGAATTTCTCCTTTTGCCGTGGATTCTACCTGGACGACTGAGGGATTCTACACACCTCCTGATCCTTATTTTAAATCGGACATACAACGTCCAAACATTTCAATAACTATTGATAGCAACCGATATGACGATACAGATTTGAGCCATATCGCCCGGACCTCCAGCCCCAGACTAGTGAATATGTGACGATACAATCGACCCATATGTCTTTGTTTTGTTTGTTTTTTCAATATTTACGGCCGATTTTTTTCTTCGAATTATGTGATTTTATGTGATGTTTTTACCACAAACCTGTAAGAGAGCTGTGGATCATATTTAGTGCAGATATCTCTCTAGGCAGCAGATCGACCAGAACTACCGTACTTTTCGGAATATAAGCTGCTACTTTTTTCTCACACTTCGGACCCTGCGTCTTATATTCAGGTGCGGCTTATGTATGGATTAATTCTTTATTAAGACAGTGAGGAGAGTTCATGAATTAATGAAGTCTTGTTTTAGCCACTTAAAATCTTCTACAGGCATCAACAGTTCTGTGAGAGTTCAGGGGGTTTATCCTTAAAATTAAACTTGAAACTTTATTTTAAGGCTTCCAGAGGCGACAGGCTGGCCATTTTAGAGAAAAACTAACCCAAAAACAGAAAAAGAAACCAAAAACTGAAAACCTAACCCAAAAAAACTTCCAGAGGCTACAGGCTGGCCATTTTACAGTTGTTTTACTGCCGTGTTTTTGCCGTGTTTTTGCCGTGTTTCTGCCGTAGTCGCGGTTCCAAAAAAGCACGTACCGGTATTTACGTTAATTAAATTTTTTAAAAATCCTGTTGTGTACCATCTTTCTGTGTAAATATCTCAAGTAACAATGTGGACACCTGCGGCTTATAGTCAGGTGCGGCTTATATACACTGGTCCCTCGCTCTATCGCAGTTCACTTTTCGCGGCCTCGCTGTTTCGCGATTTTTTTTTTTTTTTTCTCGTGTCTGAACATTGTGTTGTGCGTCCTGCTTCTCCTCCGTGTCTCCTGTACAGTACAGAATGTGTTCAGTTTGACACATTTATATAGATGTTATAGAGGGGGGGACCCGGGGGGGGGCTCCGGGGGGGACCCGGGAGGGACCCGGGGGGGACCCGGGGGGGCTCCGGGAGTCCCGCTGGATGCACGAGGAGCCCAGACATGAGTCACTGGATCTGTAGGAAGTCCAGACCGGGACTAAGACATGAGGACCAGACCGGGACCAGACCGGGACCAGACCGGGACTAGACCGGGACTAGACCAGGACCAGACCGGGACCAGAGTGGGACTAAGACATGAGGACCAGACCGGGACCAGACCGGGACCAGACTGGGACTAAGACATGAGGACCAGACCGGGACCAGACCGGGACCAGACTGGGACTAAGACATGAGGACCAGACCGGGACCAGACCGGAACTAGACCGGAACTAGACCGGAACTAGACCAGGACTAGACCAGGACTAAACCAGGACTAAACCAGGTCTAAACGTGGACTAAACGTGGCCTAAACTAGGACTAAACCTGGACTAAACGTGGACTAAACCAGGACTAAACCAGGACTAAACCAGGTCTAAACCAGGTCTAAAACTGGACAAAACGTGGCCTAAACGTGGACTAAACCAGAACTAAATCAGGACTAAACGTGATCTAAACCAGGTCTAAACGTGGACTAAACGTGGACTAAACTAGGAC
>JAVJIX010000082.1:3872500-3887500 GCA_036785185.1 Paratrypauchen microcephalus
CACACAACTCTGTCTGTCTGCAACACAACCACAAAACCAAACACACAACCACACACACAACTCTGTCTGCAACACAACCACAAAACCAAACACACAACACACACAACTCTGTCTGCAACACAACCACACAACACACAACCACACACACAACACACAACTCTGACTCCTGTCTGCAACACAACCACACACACAACTCTGTCTGTCTGCAACACAACCACACAACCAAACACACAACCACACAACTCTGCAACACAACCACACAACACACACAACACACAACCACACACACACAACCACACAACACACACAACCACACAAGACACAACTCTGTCTGTCTGCAACACAACCACACAACCAAACACACAACACACACAACCACACAACTGACTCCTGTCTGCTACACAACCACACACACAACACACACAACCACACAAGACACAACTCTGTCTGCAACACAACCACACAACCAAACACACAACACACACAACCACACAACTGACTCCTGTCTGCTACACAACCACACACACAACACACACAACCACACAACACACAACTCTGTCTGCAACACAACCACACAACCAAACACACAACACACACAACCACACAACTGACTCCTGTCTGCTACACAACCACACACACAACACACACAACCACACAACACACAACTCTGTCTGCAACACAACCACACAACCACACACAAGAACACAAAATAACACACACAAACACACTCGGATGTCGGGGTGAATCTATAAATGTGATTTCAATTTTCCAAACAAAACACAAACAAAAGAAAAAACTGCCCATTTTAGAAACAAAATCAAAAAATTTCAACTGAATTTATTCTGAAATTAAACGTAAACGTTTTCCCGGATCTGACAGCCGGAACGGGAATAAAAATCACAAGAATTCTGCGTAATATGGGATCTTTAATTACTATGGCAACCGTCCTGAATTCCCACGTTTACGACAGAGCTTTAATTCCGATTAAACGCAAGTTAATTCCGAATGAAAATGAATTCCGCTTTAAAAAGACCACGTAAACACTTCGGAATTAAAGTTAATTCTGAATTAAGTGGGTGATTTATTCAGATTTTAAAGTCAGATAAATGTACTCCTCGATCATGTAAACGTTTATTCTTCTTAAAAATAATTCTGCTCGTTCGGCGCTCGTTGGGTCGCCGTTCTGACGCGATGACGCACGGCGACATGGCGGCGACATGGCGGCGCGGAGCAAACGTTTTCTGGAACCGAAAGGATTATTTTAATAAATTCCCTGGAAGAACGACAAATAATGAAAAGAAAACAGAAAAACACGAACCGAGATGACAAAACGCCGGTCGCAGCTGAAGTTTGCGTTCGACGTAAATCCGTTTGTGTCCCTGTCCAATCAGAACCCTCCCGACGTTGAGCGGAATTAAATAAAGACGATTTAACAGGTTTTCCATGTAAACCTCAATTCGGGATTATTATTTCCATGTAAATCTAAGGAAAATAATTTAATTCCAAACTATTTAATTTGGATCATCGTTCGTCGGTTGAGCGGCGACGTCTTGATCAGATTCTACGAAAAACAGAAAAAAGAAAAACGCGAAACCGATTTTTGGGAAAATTTTGCCGGAGTCGGACTGAAAACAGGAAACGAGAGGAAGAGAAGGAAGAGGAGGGGGAGGAGGAGAAGAGAAGGAAAAGGAGGAGTGGGAGGAAGAGGAGAGAACGGGAGAGGAGGAGAGGAAGAGGAGCGGGAGGAGGAAGTAACAGAAGAAAGAGAAGAGGGAGGAGTAAGACAGGATGAGGAGCAAAGGAGGAGAGGAGGAAGAGGAGAAGGAAGACAAGAAAGAGCAGGAGGAAGGGGGAGGAGGAAGAAGAAGACGAGAAGAGGGAGGAAAAGGAAAAGGAGGAGGAGTGGGAGGAAGAGGAGGGGAAAAAGATTGTGAGAGGAGGAGGAAGAGGAGAGAAAGGGAGAGAGCAGGAGGAAGAGAAGAAATAAGGGGAAGGAAAAAGAAAAAGAGGAGGAGTGGGAGGAAGAGGAGAGAAAGGGAGAGGGGAGGAGGGAGAAGAGAAGGAATAGGAGAAAGGATGAAGAGGAGGAGCAAAGGAGGAGGAGAGCAGGAGGAAGAGAAGAAAGGAGGAAGGAGGAGGAGAGCAGAAGGAAGGGAAGAAAGGAGGAAAAGGAGGAGAGGAGGAAGAAAAAAAGAGGAAAAGGAGTGGGAGGAAGAGGAGGAGAAAGAAGGAGAGAGAAGGAGGAGAGAGGAGGAGGAGAAGGAGGAAGAAGAGGAGAAAGAGAAGGAGGAGGACAGCAGGAGGAAGAAAAAAGAGGAAAAGGAGGAGTGGGAGGAAGAGGAGAAAAATGGAGAGAGAAGGAGGGAGAGGAGGAGAAAGAGAAGGAGGAAGAAGAAGAGGAGGAATAGGAGAAAGGAGGAGCAAAGGAGGAGGAAAAGGAGGAGGGGATGAAGAAAAAGAGAGGAGAGAGGAAAAGGAAAAGGAGGAGGGAGAGGAAAAGGAGGAGGAGGAAAAAAGGGATAGTGAGAGGAGAAGGAGGAAGAAGAGGAGAAAGAGGAGGAAGAGAGCAGGAGGAAGAGAAGAAAGGAGGAAGAAGAAGAGGAGGAATAGGAGAAAGGAGGAGCAAAGGAGGAGGAAAACAAGGAGGGGAGGAAGAAAAAGAGAAGAGAGAGGAAAAGGAGGAAGGAGGAGAGCGGGGGTAAAGGAAGAAAGGAGGAGGAAAAGGAGGAGAAGAGGAGGAAGAAAAAGAGAAGAGAGAGGAAAAGGGAAAAGGAGGAGGGAAAAAAAGGGATAGTGGAAGGAGGAGGAGAGGAGCAAACAGAAGAACGTGTGCAGCAGACGGAGAGAAGGTTTAAAATGTGCAGGGACACGCCACACTGCGGCGGGGGCCCGGGATGAGCCGGGGCCCCTCACGGCTCCACCGAACACCAAACACACCGGGGAAACTCTGATGTTTTTCTCCACACTCGTCTGCACCGACGTTCCTTCAGTTACAACTGAAACCTGATGATCTTTGGTCATTATAAATGAAACCCTGAATTATAAATAATCACAGATGGTACAAACTGAAAATGTATCTGAAAATAAATTCCGAGGAGTAAATATGGACAGTAAATGATCACGGAAAATCCACATCAGGCACATCAAAACAAAAAGAGCCAAAAGCCTCTCAATTATAAATAAAGCTAAACAAAACCTTGATCACAGGCCTGGACTGGTAATCGGGCATACCGGGCATTTTTCCGGTGGGCCGACAGTCCTAGGGGCCGATGCCCTTCTTTTTTTTTTTTTACTTAGAGACCGGCCCACAATTTAGGACTGAACCAGGACTAAACCAGGACTAAACCAGGACTACATCAGGTCTGAACCAGGACTAAACCAGGACTACATCAGGTCTGAACCAGGACTACATCAGGTCTGAACCAGGACTAAACCAGGACTACATCAGGTCTGAACCAGGACTACATCAGGTCTGAACCAGGACTAAACCAGGACTACATCAGGTCTGAACCAGGACTACATCAGGTCTGAACCAGGACTAAACCAGGACTACATCAGGTCTGAACCAGGACTACATCAGGTCTGAACCAGGACTACATCAGGTCTGAACCAGGACTAAACCCCAGGACTAAATCAGGATTGAACCAGGACTAAACCAGGTCTGAATCAGGACTAAACCAGGACTAAATCAGGATTTAACCAGGACCAAACCAGGACTACATCAGGTCTGAACCAAGACTAAACCAGGTCTGAACCAAGACTAAACCAGGACTAATCAGGTCTAAATCAGGTCTGAACCAGGACTAAACCAGGTGTGAACCAGGACTAAACCAGGACTAAACCAGGACTGAACCAGGACTGAACCAGGACTAAACCAGGACTAAACCAGGACTAAACCAGGACTAATCAGGTCTAAATCAGGTCTGAACCAGGACTAAACCAGGTGTGAACCAGGACTAAACCAGGACTAAACCAGGACTGAACCAGGACTGAACCAGGACTAAACCAGGACTAAACCAGGACTAAACCAGGACTAATCAGGTCTAAATCAGGTCTGAACCAGGACTAATTATGAGGGGCTGGTCTAAGCCAAAAATGCCAGGGCCATTTTTTTGTCCCAGTCCAGACCTGCTTGATCACAAAGCACTTTGAATTCTATATTGTTCATTGATTCTTCCCTGTTTTATATATTGTGTTGAAGTTTGGGGTAATAATTACCAATGTTCAATTAATCCACTATTTCTTCTGCAGAAAAGGGCCGTGCGGCTTCTTAGAACACACTCATGATCTTTTTACTCAGTCAAAGTTATTAAAATTTAATGACCTTGTAAAATATTATACAGTGATTATGATTTTTAAAACATTTAATAAACAATTGACAAAAAAATGTGCAAAAATGTTTTGCTCTTAAAGGTCCCATGGCATGAAATTTTCACTTTCTGAGGTTTTTGAACGTTAATGTGAGCTCCCCTACCCTGTTTAGCCCCCCCCATGGTTAAAAGTTGCGAAATGTCTAAACTGAGCATTTGCGATCCTTTTCTGCGTTTGAAAAAAACACAGCTCAAACGGGCGATTCTGAACAAGGAAACTATGTGACGTCACATCGAAAAATGCAGCTCCACCCCCCGTCTGGATGTCTACCCACCGTCTCTGTAAATCACGCCCAGAGAGTTTGGACCGCAAATGAGCTACGCAATGCGAAATGTCTTTTTTTATTTGCCTGGAGGCACGTGCAAGTGTTTCTAGGCTCGGAAGTCCTTTACCTGAGCCTCTGGACCTCTGAAACAGCAGTGGTTTGATTTTATTTTCTGTGAAAATTTGTTTTTTTCATTGAAACGCCTCTCCTTTCTTGCGCCGCGTTTTAAGCGCAGAAGTGGGGCCAGCACACAGCGCATTTGCACAGCACAAAAAAAATACTAAATTCCAGCTGAACAGGACACAGTTTGATCCACAAAATGAACGCAGTCCACGACGAGGATTAGATGATCTTATGTAAGTTTTCGTGCGTCCACGCAGAGGTCAGCTGCTCTCACTGACTCCTTCAGGCTCTCATCACGTGACGCCGTTTTCAGAGTTTTAACATGTAATTTTACGCCAAATAAAATGGTTTGAGTCAAAAACAAGCGAAGCACTTCAGCAAAACAAATTAGGTTTCATGTGAGAGCAATTTCCACGACTTCAGTGAAACACAAGGCGGTAAACAAGCAGTGAGCGAAGTGCCTCCTGTTAGCTACGGGGCATCCGGGAGTCCCGCTGGATCCACGAGGAGCCCAGACATGAGTCACTGGATCTGTAGGAAGTCCAGACCGGGACTAAGACATGAGGACCAGACTGGGACCAGACTGGGACTAGACCAGGATTAGACCGGGACTAGACCGGGACTAGACCGGGACTAAGACATGAGGACCAGACCGGGACCAGAGCGAGACTAGACCGGGACTAAGACATGAGGACTAGACTGGGACCAGACCGGGACCAGACTGGAACTAGACCAGGACCAGACCGGGAGTAGAACGGGACTAAGATATGAGGACCAGACCAGACCAGACCAGGACCAGACTGGAACTAGACCGAGACTAGACCAGGACTAAGACATGAGGACCAGACCGGGACCAGACCAGGACCAGACCAGGACTAGACCGGAACTAGACCAGGATTAGACCAGGACTAGACCGGGACAAAGACATGAGGACCAGACCGGGACCAGACCGGGACTAGAGCGGAACTAGACCAGGATTAGATCGGGACTAGACCAGGACCAAAATGAGACTAGACCGGGACCAGACCAGGATTAGACCAGAACTAGACCAGGACTAAACCAGGTCTAAACCTGAACTAAACCAGGACTAAACCAGGTCTAAACCAGGTCTAAACCTGAACTAAACCAGGACTAAACCAGGTCTAAACCAGGTCTAAACCAGGACTAAACAGGACTAAACCAGGTCTAAACCTGGACTAAACCAGGTCTAAACCACCGCATGCGCCCCCCCACGCTTCACTATTAATACATTTTGTTGAAAATCTACGAAAGTTTGAGTGTTTAAACGAGAGAGAAATGTGAGAAAACGTTAATTCCAGTGTGAGAAAAGTGTAGAATGTGTGTGGTGAGGCGTTTACAGCCTTAAAACATGGAGAAGAATTGTAAAATATAAAGTTGTCCGACTTTGCAGATTTCACTTATTATGGGCTATTTCTGGAACCTAAACGAGGGACCACTGTAACCGAAAACTTCCCATGGACTATCTTTTCTGGCTGAGGGTTCACCACCTGCTCGTCGCAATAGAAAGCCTGAATGTTCCACAGTACGGCATTAACTGTAACCTATTACAGGTTACACGGCAGATCTGTGGAGAGGCGACCCTGTAAACAGTAAGAATACATGTCTTTCAGAGTAGTTTTTGTGCAATAAAACACAGCGGAACATTCTAAGCACGACAACGACACCTCCGTCTCCTTGACAACGAGCAGATGGTGAACCCCTACCCTAAAAACTTACGTAACGCTGCTTTTTCTTCAATAACATTACACAATATCTGTCTGTTTGTGTTTGGAGGCGATTTTTCTCGTGTACACAATGAGTCGGATGGGTTGCCGTGGAAACATGAGGTAAACTCACGGGGGAATTAAAGCTCAGACAGGAACCTCGGCGTGTACAGACACAGACACTCCTGCCTCTCCGACACATCCTCCCACACTTTGCCGTCGCAATTAACAAAATTATGTCCTCCAAAATATTTGCCTTTAAACAGGAAAATGTAACCCACCCCTCTTTTACAAAAACACCCAAATTTCACAGAGAATTTGAAATAATTTGATAAAAATGTGATTGAAATTTGATTAGACCCAGACAGCCTTAAATGTTGGTTACATTTTAGCCCCACAGTTAAGTCTGTCTGCATTTAATCAAATTTCAATCACATTTTTATCAAATTATTTCAAATAAAAAATAAAAAAAAAGTGAAGTGATACTGGTATTGGACATCAGCGCTGAGACTGAAAAAACTGCTGGATCGGACATTCTGGTGGACATAAAATTGATGTAAAAAGACTATTTACTGGTCATAGTCGTCCCCAAAAGTCTTATAATGTGTGAACTAGGCATGTCTACAATTAATCAATTAACGATTAATTGTCGATTAAGACGTTGGTCGAACAAAATGCATTAATTGTAATTAATCGCTAATCGCGGACACGGGCACCCGCGTGGTCACGAAACAAGGCAACCGCGCACCGCGCTGCGCCAAGCTTGACTCACAGCCGGCCGCAGGCGCCAACGGCACTGCCCGCTGTACGCGCGAGGCGAGATTGAACTGCAGCGCCCGGAATGTGTCTCAGCCCGAGCCACAAACCAGCCGCACGAAACCAGCAGCGGCACATGGTGGTTTATTTTATTTTATTTATTTATTTATTTCTTTGACATGGACAATGCAATCGGACATAATAATTAATCCAGGTTTAGACCTGGTCTAGACCTGGTCTAGACCTGGTTTAGTCCACGTTTAGTCCTGGTCTAGTCTCTTAGCCAATCAGGACAAAACACAATGTTACACTATAAAAAGAAAATCGGAAAAAAAAAATAAAAAAATCTGCAAGCCGCGATAGAGTGAGGCCCGAGGGATTACTGTATTTTGTTATTCATGATCAATACATTTGTCTGCTTTTTACTAAGGAATAATTAATTGAGGAATATACAATATAATAATACTATGATATATTTATGACTCAGTGTTATGTTACTATAGCTTATATTCTTAAAGACCCTATTGAAACACTCAAATTCAGGTGAAAAACGCCGCTTATCAGTTAATCGTTAATCGATCGATAAGGTCAATCAACTATCAATTAATGAATTAATCGATGATTTGCATCCCTAGTGTGAACTTTTATTTATACATTTATTTTAAAGGAGAATTAACGTTTTTATTTTACAATCTGAGCCTTATTTCTGTAATAAAACAAGTCTTACTCACCCATAGCACTTTGGTGTCATATGGAGCAGTTTTGTAGATGTTGTAGTTTAGCGATATCCGTTAACGTGAGTGGTCGGGGCACGATGTTGCAGTCACCAAAGCCTCTCGGATGAGCGGCGAAACGTTTTCAACCAAACAAACTTTGTCCAGTTGACAAATTGAACTTCTCCTGTTATCATGGATTCTACCTGGACGACTGAGGGACTTTTCACGCGTCACCAAATAACACAAACTTTATCACTTTTCAAATTACAGAAGCTTTGCGTTTCATGTTTGGGTCCCGAGAGCTGAGAGCGAAATCAGCTGTGACTCCGCACATGCGACTGTCCTCCTCATCTACTCCAAACTATGGATAAATCTCAGATTAGATAGAGGCACTTTTCACTCAAATGAAAGTGTAGACTAAGACATTGAGCTTCTGTAATTTGAAAAGTGATAAAGTTTGTGTTATTTTGGTGTCTGCAATGCTGTGCCCCGAGCACGCTAGTCCAGGTTTGTTCCAAGTTTGGTCCAGGTTTAGTCCAGGTTTTGGTCCAGGTTCGGTCCAAGTTTATTCCAGGTTTGGTCCAGGTTTGGTCCATGTTTTGTCCAGGTTTAATCCAAATTTAGTCCAGGTTTGGTCCAGGTTTGGTCCAGGTTTAGTCCAAGTTTAGTCCAGGTTTTGTCCAGGTTTAGTCCAGGGTTTGGTCCAGGTTTAGTCCAGGTTTAGTCCAGGTTTAGTCCAGGTTTAGACAAGGTTTGGTCCAGGTTTAGTCCAGGTTTAGTCCAGGTTTGGTCCAGGTTTGGTCCAGGTTTGGTCCAGGTTTGGTCCAGGTTTGGTCCAGGTTTAGTCCAGGTTTAGTCCAGGTTTAGTCCAGGTTTGGTCGAGGTTTGGTCCAGGTTTAGTCCAGGTTTAGTCCAGGCTTGGTCCAGGTTTAGTCCAGGTTTGGTCCAGGTTTAGTCCAGGTTTAGTCCAGGTTTGGTCCAGGTTTGGTCCAGGTTTGGTCCAGGTTTGGTCCAGGTTTGGTCCAGGTTTAGTCCAGGTTTGGTCGAGGTTTGGTCGAGGTTTGGTCCAGGTTTAGTCCAGGTTTAGTCCAGGCTTGGTCCAGGTTTGGTCCAGGTTTGGTCCAGGTTTGGTCCAGGTTTGGTCCAGGTTTGGTCCAGGTTTAGTCCAGGTTTAGTCCAGGTTTAGTCCAGGTTTAGTCCAGGTTTGGTCCAGGTTTGGTCCAGGTTTAGTCCAGGTTTGGTCCAGGTTTGGTCCAGGTTTGGTCCAGGTTTGGTCCAGGTTTGGTCCAGGTTTAGTCCAGGTTTAGTCCAGGTTTAGTCCAGGTTTAGTCCAGGTTTAGTCCAGGCTTGGTCCAGGTTTGGTCCAGGTTTTTTGTCTGGCAGTCAGTCTGACTTCGGGTCTATTTCTCATTCTGAATAGACACGTTTTTGGTCATTAGAATGTCTGGAATAATAATCGATCAGCTGATAAGGCAATATATTGATCATCTACGAAACTGCTCCATATGACACCAAAGTGCTATGGGTGAGTAAAACAACTTGTTTTATTACCGAAATAAGGCTCAGATTGGAAAAAAACGTTAATTCTCCTTTAAGAACATACTGGAGGATTCTGGACAACAAAAACAATGAAAACAATTGTAACAGATGACAATATCCTTGAGTAAACGCTTTTCTTTGCCTCGCTCTTGTGTTCGGACGAACTCGAGACCAAAACCGCCTCATGACATCGGCACAAGGCAGAAGCTACGAGCGGTCAGTCTCACACAAACGTGATCCGTCCTGTTGTGTGTCATGTGTCCGGTTCACACACACATTACGCAGAAAAATAAAATCACACGCTCTAACCGTGCCTCACATCTGCCCACCTCCACAGTCCTTCTCGTCTTTACTGCAGAAGCTTCGTGACGTCAAACACTCCAGGAACTCACACCAATGATTCAGAACTCAGAGCAGCTCAGCTTAAAGTGCAGATCACAGGTTTGGGGGTACGGAAGTCCACAGAGGACATATTCATAAGCAATATTTTTTCTTCTGTGTTATCCCGAGATAACGAGATAATTATTCGAGATCTCGAGAAAACAACTGAAACGTCTACGGCCACGTTGTGACAGGCTGACTCAGGTTGGGTCCAGGTTTGGTCCAGGTTTAGTCCAGGTTTGGTCCAGGTTTAGTCCAGGTTTAGTCCAGGTTTAGTCCAGGTTTGGTCCAGGGTTTGGTCCAGGCTTGGTCCAGGGTTTAGTCCAGGGTTTGGTCCAGGGTTTGGTCCAGGCTTGGTCCAGGGTTTAGTCCAGGGTTTGGTCCAGGTTTGGTCCAGGTTTAGTCCAGGTTTGGTCCAGGTTTGGTCCAGGTTTGGTCCAGGCTTGGTCCAGGCTTGGTCCAGGCTTGGTCCAGGTTTAGTCCAGGTTTGGTCCAGGTTAGGTCCAGGTTTAGTCCAGGTTTGGTCCAGGTTTAGTCCAGGTTTGGTCCAAGTTTGGTCCAGGTTTTGGTCCAGGTTTTGGTCCAGGTTCGGTCCAGGTTCGGTCCAGGTTCAGTCCAAGTTTATTCCAGGTTTGGTCCATGTTTTGTCCAGGTTTAGTCCAAGTTTAGTCCAGGTTTGGTCCAGGTTTAGTCCAAGTTTAGTCCAGGTTTAGTCCAAGTTTAATCCAAGTTTAATCCAGGTTTATTCCAGGTTTGGTCCAGGTTTGGTCCAGGTTTGGTCCAGGTTAAGTCCAGGTTTAGTCCAGGTTTAGTCTCATATTAGTCCAGGTTTAGTCCAGGTTTAGTCCAGGTTTAGTCCAAGTTTAATCCAAGTTTAATCCAGGTTTATTCCAGGTTTGGTCCAGGTTTGGTCCAGGTTTGGTCCAGGTTTGGTCCAGGTTTGGTCCAGGTTTAGTCCAGGCTTGGTCCAGGCTTGGTCCAGGCTTGGTCCAGGCTTGGTCCAGGTTTAGTCCAGGTTTAGTCCAGGTTTGGTCCAGGTTTGGTCCAGGTTTGGTCCAGGTTTGGTCCAGGTTTGGTCCAGGTTTAGTCCAGGTTTTGTCCAGGTTTAGTCCAAGTTTATTCCAGGTTTGGTCCAGGTTTAGTCCAGGTTTGGTCCAGGTTTGGTCCAGGTTTGGTCCAGGTTTGGTCCAGGTTTGGTCCAGGTTTGGTCCAGGTTTGGTCCAGGTTTAGTCCAGGTTTTGTCCAGGTTTAGTCCAAGTTTAGTCCAAGTTTATTCCAGGTTTGGTCCAGGTTTGGTCCAGGTTTAGTCCAAGTTTATTCCAGGTTTAGTCCAGGTTTAGTCCAGGTTTGGTCCAGGTTTTGTCCAGGTTTAGTCCAGGTTTAGTCCAGGTTTAGTCCAGGTTTAGTCCAGGTTTAGTCCAGGTTTATTCCAGGTTTTGTCCAGGTTTTGTCCAGGTTTGGTCCAGGTTTGGTCCAGGTTTTGTCCAGGTTTGGTCCAGGTTTGGTCCAGGTTTTGTCCAGGTTTAGTCCAAGTTTATTCCAGATTTAGTCCAGGTTTAGTCCAGGTTTAGTCCAGGTTTAGTCCAGGTTTAGTCCAGGTTTGGTCCAGGGTTTGGTCCAGGTTTAGTCCAGGTTTAGTCCAGGTTTAGTCCAGGCTTGGTCCAGGTTTTTTGTCTGTCAGGCAGTCTGACTTCGGGTCTATTTCTCATTCTGAACACACATGTTTTTGGTCATTAGAATGTCTGGAATAATAATCGATCAGCTGATAAGGCAATATATTGATCAGGGGTTGACACGGGGGGAGATCCCATTACGTCTTTTAATTCGGGATTCGAGATTAGTGTTTTCTCAAGATCTCGAGTTAATTTTGTCGTTATTAAGGTGGAAAATAATCATTACGAACATGGCCTCTGTCGGCTTCCGTATGGTGGTTCTCAAATTTTGACGCAATTTGGTTGGATAATACCTGTTGTAAATATAAATGATAGTTTTACACAAAGAGGTTTGTGGAGAAAAGCTGAAAAAATGTTGAAAATGACAAAAAGTAGAGAACCCACACTGATGACATCGCACTGGGAGAATTCTGTCCAAAAATTCGGCACAATTTACAAAAGAAACACATTTTTTCTGATATTTTACACAATATTTCAAGATCATAAATCTGTTTTCTTATCATTTTATTTGTCTAATCATAATCTCAGAGTTTTGTCCCAGTGCAAGATATAATCACTATGCCCCAGCACCAGAAAGTTAAATTTTAAACCTAAAAAATTGCCAAATTTGGGAGAAATTTTGTATATTTCTGCTAATATACAGTCTGTGAGATCTGTGTAAAGCTTATAAACTCATCATGGTGACTGTAGAAGGCAGAAGGGAAGTGAGGAAGAACTCTGGAAAGTGTTTATAATTGTTTATAAATCTGGCTTTTATCATTTGTGGCTTTTATCTAAAATTAAAATCACTTGAGCAGGTCGCGCACGCTTTTATCTCCTCGTTTAGACTCTTGCAATGCACTTTTCTCCGGCATTAGCCTCCGTGCACTTTCTCACTTACAGTTGGTCCAAAATTCTGCTGAGCGACTGGAAGCAAAAAAAACGTGAGCACATTATCCCGATTTAGCGTTGCTGCGCGGGCTTCTTGTTTGTTTTAGATTTGATTTTAAGATTTTATTGTTTGTTGTTAAAGCTCTGAATGGGCCCCGAGTTACGTCTCGGACCAGCTCCAGCTCGTGGAGCCTAAAACCAGGGGGGACAAATTCAAAGTTTGCAAATCAGTATTTCACTACAGTGGAGGAAATGTTTGATCTCTTGCTGATTTTGTAGGTTTGCCACTTGACAAAGAAATGAGCAGTCTAAAATTTTAAAGGAGAATTAACGTTTTTTTACAATCTGAGCCTTATTTCGGTAATAAAACAAGTTGTTTTACTCACCCATAGCACTTTGGTGTCATTTGGAGCATTTCCAGAGATGTTTTAGTTTAGCGATCTCCGTAACGTGAGTGCTCAGGGCACCAAAATAACACAAACTTTAGCACTTTTCAAATTACAGAAGCTCAATGTCTTAGTCTACACTTTCGTTTGAGTCAAAAGTGCCTCTAATCCGAGATTTATCCATAGTTTGGAGTAGATGAGGAGGACAGTCGCATGTGCGGAGTCGCAGCTGATTTCGCTCTCAGCTCTCCGGACCCAAACATGAAAGGCAAAGCTGTAAGACGTTTGGACCATCGTGTTTGCAGTACCCACTTCAGTCAGGACCATTTTTTACCAGCAAAGGAAAAGAAAGAAGGCCAGCGGATTCAGCGCACGATTCTGAGAAGTAATGTGAAACCGATGGCTGTTCTCTGCTGCTCCTAAAACTGTCTCCACTTCATTCTTTCTAACACCTCCTCATTCGTATACTCAGGCACAAAACGATAGGGTCGGCCATCATACTCAAATAAGTCCTCTTCAGTCTCAAAGTCCCAATCTTCTGCCATGTGTCGCTCGCAACAGAAAAGTTGTGAGCGTCTTCTTATCTGCAAATCAGCTGTGACTGAGCACATGCGACTGTCCTCCTCATCTACTCCAAACTATGGATAAATCTCGGATTAGAGGCACTTTTGACTCAAACTAAAGTGTAGACTAAGACATTGAGCTTCTGTAATTTGAAAAGTGCTAAAGTTTGTGTTATTTTGGTGACTGCAATGTTGTGCCCCGAGCACTCACGTTAACGGAGATCGCTAAACTAAAACATCTCCGGAAATGCTCCAAATGACACCAAAGTGCTATGGGTGAGTAAAACAACTTCGTTTTATTATCGAAATAAGGCTCAGATTGTTGAAAACGTTAATTCTCCTTTAATGGGAGGTGTATTTTAACACTGAGAGATGCTCAGAGGTCCTCCTGCTGAAGAAGGAACATGTGCAGGCCTGAAGTTTGCCAATGAAAACCTGAATGATTTAGAGAGGGACTGGGAGAAGCTGCTGTGGTCAGATGAAACCAAAATCCAGGTCTTTGGCATTAACTCAACTCGCCGTGTTTGGAGGAAGAGAAATGCTGCCCATGACCCCAAGAACACCACCCCCACCGTGAAGCATGGAGGTGGAAACATTCTGCTCCGGGGGTGTTTTTCTGCCAAAGTCACAGGACAACGTCACCACGTCAACAGGAAAATGGACGGAGCCATGTTCCATTAAAATCCTGAATGAGAACTAGGGATGAGCATAATTAATCGATTAACCGATAATTGATCATTAAGAATTTCACCGAGCAAGTTCATTTTCGTCAACAAACCGATTAAAAAAAAAACAACAACAAAAAAAAACAATCGCCTCAGTTGGCGCGCCTCAGTTGATATATGCGAGCTTCCGTAGGTCAATTGCCAAAACATGAAGAGGTCGCGGCAAAGTGTTGTGTAGGACCACTTTAATTTAGAAAATGACCAAGCGCACTGCAAGCACTGCAATGCAGCATACAAATATACCTCATCGACAACACAAATGATTTATCATTTGAACACCGCGCATCCAAGTCTGGTAAAAGAAGGTGGCGGCGGTTCATCATCTCTATCACAGGCTAGCCTGGACTCTGCGCTAGCACAGACCAGGAAGAGCTGCAGTGCTCAACGAGCAGAGAAGGTCACCGAACTGATAGCGAAGATGATCGAAACAGACATGCTCCCCATCAGTGCCGTGGAGGGCAAAGGTTTTCACAACTTAATAAAATATTTGGAACCGGAATACACCATGCCGTCAAGACGCACCGTGACGAGGCGGATAGAAACACACTACGAACAGAGGGCGCAGGAGCTGGTTAAAGAGTTGACCATGGCTGACAAAGTATGTTAACAATTAACCGATTTATACTCATTAATTCTCCCGACGATCGACAAAGAAAACTTCACCGAATGCCCATCCCCAATGAGAACCTCCTTCCCTCCGCCACGAAACAGAAAATGGGTCGTGGACGGGTCTTCCAACACGACAATGACCCAAAACCTACAGGCGACGAAGGAGTGGCTCAAGAAGAAGCACATCAAGGTCATGGAGTGGCCTAATCTCCAGACCTTAAACGGATAGTTTTGTTTTTTTGTGAATCGTCCCCTTCAGCAGTGTGGCGCTTTAACACTGACTTACCCCTGACAGTGTC
>JAVJIX010000082.1:3892500-3895000 GCA_036785185.1 Paratrypauchen microcephalus
ATACACACATACACACATATACACACACACATACACACATACACACACACATGCACACACATACACACACACACAGACAAACACACACACCTTTAGGAAAAGTGAAAAAGTCTTTTTTGTTTACGTCTCATTTGCATAAAGTTAAAGACGCTAAAACCACGAGTCTGAAGCGTCTGCGCTTCGTCTGCGCTTCGTCTGCGCTTCGTCTGCGCTTCGTCTGCGCTTCGTCTGCGCTTCGTCTGCGCTTCGTCTGCGCTCGTGATTCTGGAGTTTTCTTTTACAGTAAAGTTCCTCCTGCCATGACCCAAACAAACCCCGAGCGACGGAGAGAGAGAAGGAGGGAGAGAGGGAGAGAGAAGTTTGAGGAGAGAAAGAGAGAGGATGATGGGGAGAGAGCGAGAGAGGAAGGAAGAGAGGAAGGAAGAGAGAGAGGAAGAGAGAGGGAGGAACTGAAGTTTGAGGAGAGAAAGAGAGAGGGAGGAAGAGAAAGAGAGCTCAGAGAAGAGAGAGTGAGAGAGGAATAGAGAGAGAGGAAAAGAGGGAGGAAGAGAGGGGGAGGAAGAGAAAGAGAGAGAGCTCAGAGGAGAGAGAGAGGGAGAGAGCGAGGGACAGAGGGGGAGGAAGAAAGAGAGCTGAAGCGAGAGAGGGAGGAAGCTCAGAGGGGGGATGGAGGGAGAGCTTAGCAGAGAGGTGGAGGGATGGAGGGAGAGCTTAGCGGAGAGGTGGAGAGTGTGACAGAGCGAGACGAGGCGGAGGAGGGGCTGCGAGGGGCGAGAGACGGCGAGATTCCAGGGGGAGAGAGAGAACGTGAAGGTCCACGTGCCGCTCGCTCAGCCACTGCAGCCTGTTACGTAAGCGCCCCCCCTGCCCTCCTCTCCTCGCCAATCCCTCTCCGATCCCTCGCCCGCCGTGGCACCGCTCACATGTCTCCTCACATGGCCACCCTCTCTCCGCCCACTCGCTGCACCCCGGGGAGCCACCAACCTCTGCTGCCGACGCCGTCACTGTCTGCAGCTTCCTCCCTCATTATTTCACCCGGCTCCAGCTCCGGGGAGAGCGAGAGGCAACAGCTCCACACTCAGGCGGCAGACGGAAACGCAGAGCAAACCAGACGCTCTCCTCCACCTCCACCGCCGCCGCCACCTCCACGGCGCGCATATCATTAGCCGTGTCTGCGCTCTGATGTTCAGTCACATCTGTGGGCTCATCGGCGCCTCGTTTGGGGAATGACACAAAAACAAACTTTTGGTGTGGAGTCTGTTTTTAAAAGTGTCTGTGTGACTAATGTGTGGAAATATTTATTCGTCTCACGGTGGAGCGGCAGAGCGGGTGGACGGCAGAGCGTGTGGACGGCAGAGCGGGTGGACGGCAGAACGGGTGGACGGCAGAGCGGGTGGACGGCAGAGCGTGTGGACGGCAGAGCGGGTGGACGGCAGAGCGGGTGGACGGCAGAGCGTGTGGACGGCAGAGCGGGTGGACGACAGAGCGGGTGGACGACAGAGCGGGTGGACGACAGAGCGGGTGGACGACAGAGCGGGTGGACGGCAGAGCGGGTGGACGGCCTCCTCCTCAGGCACCGCTGGAGACGACGCCAACGAAACACCAGCACCAACTCCAGCACAACTTTCCACAAGACCCACATGTTCTGCCTCCCAGCACCCACCGACTCACCCTCCAGCACCCTCAGACTCACCCACAGACTCACCCTCCAGCACCCTCAGACTCACCCTCCAGCACCCTCAGACTCACCCTCCAGCACCCTCAGACTCACCCACAGACTCACCCTCACCCTCCAGCACCCACAGTCTCACCCTCACCCTCCAGCACCCTCAGACTCACCCACAGTCTCACCCTCACCCTCCAGCACCCACAGACTCACCCACAGACTCACCCTCCAGCACCCTCAGACTCACCCACAGTCTCACCCTCCAGCACCCACAGACTCACCCACAGACTCACCCTCCAGCACCCACAGACTCACCCACAGTCTCACCCTCCAGCCCCTGAGCACCAGCATGTGCTTCAGTCACTGCCCACGGGCCCATCACTCTGTGGGGTGGGTGTGGGGTGGGTGTGGGGTGGGTGTGGGGTGGGTGTGGGGTGAGTGGGTGCAGGAGACAGCCTGTGCCCCCCCCCCTCCCGTCTATTGCAGTATTGATTTGTTGGTTTAGTGCGCTCCCCCAGCCCTCCTCCTCCCCCTGTTCTTTTCTTTCCCCTTCTTTTCTCTCTCCTCTTCTCTCCCTCCCTCCTGCTCTGTTGTTCTCTCCCTCCTCTCCTCCCTCCTGCTGTCGTTCTCTCCTCCTCCCCCTCTCCTCCCTCCTCCTCTGTCGTTCTCTCCTCCTCTCCTCCCTCCTGCTCTGTTGTTCTCTCTCCTCCCTCCTGCTCTGTTGTTCTCTCCTCCTCCCCCTCTCCTCCCTCCTCCTCTGTCGTTCTCTCCTCCTCTCCTCCCTCCTGCTCTGTTGTTCTCTCTCCTCCCTCCTGCTCTGTTGTTCTCTCCTCC
>JAVJIX010000082.1:3900000-4062500 GCA_036785185.1 Paratrypauchen microcephalus
TGCCATGTTTGGACCTGGTTTAGACCACATTTGGACCTGGTTTAGACCTGGTTTAGACCTAGTTTAGACCACGTTTAGACCTGGTTTAGACCTGGTTTAGACCTGAATTAGACCTGGATTAGATCTGGATTAGACCTGAATTAGACCACGTTTGGACCTGGTTTAGACCACGTTTGGACCTGGTTTAGACCTGGTTTAGACCTGGTTTAGACCTGGATTAGACCTGGATTAGACCACGTTTGGACCTGGTTTAGACCTGGATTAGACCTGGTTTAGACCTGGATTAGACCACATTTGGACCTGGTTTAGACCTGGTTTAGACCTGGTTTAGACCTGGATTAGACCTGGATTAGACCACATTTGGACCTGGTTTAGACCTGGATTAGACCTGGTTTAGACCTGGATTAGACCACATTTGGACCTGGTTTAGACCAAATTTGGACCTGGTTTAGACCTGGAACAAAACAGGACAAACATAAAAGGACCTCAGTCTGCCGTACATCTCCATCGGGCCACTCCTTTGAGGACAGTGAGGTCCAGATCTTGGCCAGAGAAAAGAACTGGTTTGAGAGCACTAAACCAGGACTAAACCAGGACTAAACCAGGACTAAACCGGGAATAAACCAGGACTAAACCAGGACTAAACCGGGAATAAACCAGAGACTAAACCAGGAATAAACCGGGACTAAACCAGGGACTAAACCAGGAATAAACCGGGACTAAACCAGGTCTAAACGAGGACTAAATCGAGATTAAACCGGTACTAAACAAGGACTAAACCAGGGACTAAACTGGGACTAAACTAAGCTGCTGCCTCTGCGACCCGGCCTCCGATAAAACTGAGGAAAATGGATGGATTTCATTTCATTTCATAGTTTTGTGCCGTTTTGTGTTCTAGTGCTGCTTTTTGGAAATGTACAGTAAATGTAACTCACCAACACGTAACTGTTTTTTGTCCATTCTAAATATAAACACATGGAAAAAATGTTCTCTTGTGGCATATCTGGTCTTCTATCTGGTTTTCTATCTGGTTTTCTACCTGGTCTTCTACTTGGTCTTCTACTTGGTCTTCTACTTGATCTTCTACCTGGTCTTCTACCTGGTCTTCTACTTGGTCTTCTACCTGGTCTTCTACCTGGTCTTCTATCTGGTCTTCTACTTGGTCTTCTACTTGGTCTTCTACCTGGTCTTCTACCTGGTCTTCTACCTGGTCTTCTACCTGGTCTTCTACCTGGTCTTCTACTTGGTCTTCTACTTGGTCTTCTACTTGGTCTTCTACTTGGTCTTCTACCTGGTCTTCTACCTGGTCTTCTACCTGGTCTTCTACCTGGTCTTCTACCTGGTCTTCTACCTGGTCTTCTACTTGGTCTTCTACTTGGTCTTCTATCTGGTCTTCTACCGGGTCTTCTACCGGGTCTTCTACCGGGTCTTTTACCGGGTCTTCTACCGGGTCTCCTACTTGGTCTTCTACCTGGTCTTCTATCTGGTCTTCTACCTGGTCTTCTATCTGGTCTTCTACCTGGTCTTCTATCTGGTCTTCTACTTGGTCTTCTATCTGGTCTTCTCTCCTTATTTAAATAAAGGATAAATAAAATAAATCTGGTCTTCTACATGGTCTTCTACACATGGTCTCCTGTCTGGTCTTACATCTGGTCTTACATCTGGTCTTACATGTGGTCTTACATCTGGTCTTACATCTGGTCTTTCATCTGGTTCATATCTGGTTCTCGGTGGGGGGTTTCTTACTTGGACATGAAGGCTCCGCTCTCACATCGGACTCGCGCCGGTTCTGGAAACAGGAGCTCAGGACTGTGAAGAACATCTACCAGAACAGAGAACTCAGCCTGGACTTTAGGACTGAACTGTTCCTCCAGACACGACACCACGCCCTGAACACAAACACCGGTTTAACACACTCAGATGGAGCAATCCTATATATACCTGTGAGGCTAACTGCAGGCACTGCGCTGTCTGAGGCTTGTATTAACACAATCTGACAATAAAGGTGATCTGATCTGTGCCGTTAAACAAGTCCCTCTCAAATAACATCAAAGTCACATTAGCATTAGCATTAACATTAGCTTTAACATTAGCATTAGCATTAAAATTAGCCGAGAGTTTTTCCAGTTAGTCACTCTTACCTCCTGAAAATGTGCCGTTTAAATTAGGGCTGTCAGTTTAACACGTTAATTAGATTAATTAATTACACTGCAAATTAAAGGGAAATTAACGTTTTTTTACAATCTGAGCCTTCTTTCGGCAATAAAACAAGTACTTTTACTCACCCATAGCACTTTGGTGTCACTTGGAGCAGTTTCTTAGAAGTTATGTTGAGCCGTTCTGTTCTGCTAATGATCCCGTATCCGTTAGCGTGAGTGCTTGGGGCATTACTTTGCGCTCTCCAAATAACACAAACTTTAGCACTTTTCAAATCACAGAAGATCGCTGTGTCAGCGTAGACTTTTAGTGGATTCCAAAACGGCCTGAAACCCGATATCGCAACAGAAAAGTAAAGTTCAGAGCGGTGTTAGCTTCTTTCGGACTAGCGGTGTTTACAAAACAGCTGAGTTCACGCATGCGCACTGTCCTCTCTGATGACGTCATCAAATGAAACTATAGCTGCATATCGGGTTTCAGGACGTTTTGGAATCCACTAAAAGTCTACCCTGACACAGCGATCTTCTGTGATTTGAAAAGTGCTAAAGTTTGTGTTATTTGGAGACCGCAAAGTAATGCCCCGAGCACTCACGCTAATGGATACGGGATCATTAGTAGAACAGAACGGCTACAACATAACTTCTAAGAAACTGCTCCAATTGACACCAAAGTGCTATGGGTGAGTAAAAGTACTTGTTTTATTGCCGAAAGAAGGCTCAAATTGTAAAAAAACGATTTTCCTTTAACACGTTATAAAAATTAACGCAATTAATTATGAGCGGCAATTCAATGTGCGCGCATTTTAAATTTGGCGTGCGGCGAGCAAATCGCTGCCAGGGCCTTTGAACGGCAAGTTTATTTATAAAAAGAACGAAGACTTGATTTGGAGCGTTTGTCAAAAATAATTTTCCGATCACCGAAGCTGCTTCAGCCTGACGGATCATTTGAACGCGAAACATGTCCGGACAAGTTCCATCGTTACCGGTGATTATATCAATAATATAAACACCAAGTGACTTGCTTGAATATCACTTATATTACTTAATGTTTATAAGAAACACTGAAAATCACATATGGATTGTATTATTTGACCTCGGGAGTTAATGTGTGCCAGGAAGGGATAAAACGAGGTTTGGGGAGTTCTGTGGAATTTATGACAGGAGAATCTGGTTCTGGTGAGCGCGCTGTAGAAGAAGGGAAGACTGGTGCAAAAGAAGACTGGGCGGATGTGGGCCGGAGCAGAAGGCGGATCCTGAATCAACATATTATTTGCATATTGTATTTTATCTGTGTGTGAGGGAGGAGGAAGTGGTCATTTTGCTCGTAAGACTTGCTGCTGTAAGATCCAGGGGAGGCACGTTATACATTCAACACTGGTGATAGTGTGAGCGCACTTCAACAAACCACCAAAGCACGTTCGAAGAATTTGGGAAACAAATGAGCAAAGTGGGTTTGCTTGTTCGATCGCTCCCTCAGTCACAATCTTTCTCTCACATTCTTAAAATGCGATTAATTAGATTAATTAATTACAAATCCTGTAATTAATTTGATTTTTTTTTTTTTGATCGCCTGACAGCACTAGTTTAAATGCATTTTGTATTTTTTCTTGAGTTTTCAGCCTATCTTGAAACTTTTTTAATCTGTGTTTAATCTGTTTAATCATTGTGTCACCATAGCAACCTGAACATTCCGCCACTGAGACACACGTAGAACACCCCAGGATGAGGTCAATGCAATAGAATTTTTAAGTAAATTGTTAATATAATAAATACTGATTCAAAAGTGTGGGTTTGTCCACTGCTCTTTTGTTTAATATTCAATGGATATTTTGGACCGTGGACAGAAAATAGTCAATTTATGTTGTACATATGTTTATGTTGTGGTTTTGTGAGCGTAACTCCTCACTCACTGCGGTCACATGGTAGGATCAGATTGGATTTCTCCAAATCCGATCCCGTTACTCGGCGGGTGGTGTGTCCTTAGATTCAAGTGCACATGAAACTTGTGTAATCTGATAATGGTCAGAGACCTGGCCGGCTCCGCTACGCTATGTGGCGCTGTCGTCCAACTACTTCAATAAAAACACAACAAACTATGTGGCGGTATACAAAGATGGCGCTCGAGGAGTTTGACGGACTAATATGAGACTAAACCTGGACTTAACCTGGACTCAACCTGGACTCAACCTGGACTCAACCTGGACTTAACCTGGACTCAACCTGGACTCAACCTGGACTTAACCTGGACTTAACCTGGACTTAACCTGGACTTAACCTGGACTTAACCTGGACTCAACCTGGACTCAACCTGGACTAAACCGGGACTAAACCTGGACTAAACCTGGTCTAAATCAGGACTAATATGAGACTAAACCTGGACTAAACCTAGACTAAACCTGGACTAAACCTGGACTAATCCTAGACTGAACCTGGACTAAACCTGGACTAGTTTGCCGGAGCAGGATTGGTGTACGTGTTGTGCGTTCTTTCTTCGCAGCCATGATTTCGTCTGACTTTTCCGGCAACAATCACTACTTATGACGGCGTCGGCGCCTCCTGCCACTTCCGGGTGAAATCCCTGGCAAAAATTCCCGCACATGCGCAGTACGCCGATCTGATCCGATATTGTGCACAAGGCTGCACCGAGCGGATTACTATCGGCCTAAGCCAGGGGTTCCAATCGGATTCGGGAAACCAATCCCTGTACGATCCTTAGCCTTGCACATGAATCCGATATGATCCCAATCCGTTTGCAGTGGGATTACACTCGTCCACGTGAACGCAGTGAATAATACTAATAACCGAGTGTACCTGTAGTTTTTCGATGATGTTCCTGTAGTCGGGTCCTCCCAGCGGTTCTTTTCGTGGGCGGTTTCGAGCAGAGATCCTCCAGTCTTTGGCCGCTCTGTGCACCATGTTTGTGTGAACCTTCAGAGACAGAGTGTTCACCTGACTGTCCAGGTCCACCGGGATCGCTATGGCCCGAGCTTTAGCTGAAGACAAAATTAAGACAAAATTTAAATACTGTTGATACTTTCAGCTGATCAACATTCCCTAACTGAAAGCACTGCTCTGTCTGAAGCTCTCTACTCAAGTTAGACTTAAAGGAATATTAAAGTTTTTTACAATTTGAACCTCATTTCGGTAATAAAACACGTTGATTTACTCACCCAAATCACTTTAGTGACATTTGGATCAGTTCCGTAGATTTGGTAGGTTAGGATATCTGGGTAATGTGAGGGCTCGGGGCACAATGTTGCGGTCAACAAATAACACAAACTTTAGCACTTTTCAAATCACAGAAGATCACATGTGCGAATTCCCCAGCTGATTCGCAGATAAACACCACTCTGAACTTTTCTGTTGCGAGCGACACATGGTTGAAGATTGGGACTTGGAGACAGAAGAGGACTTATTTGAGTATGATGTCCGTCCCTGTCGTTTTGAGCCTGAGTATACGGATGAGGAGGTATTAGAAAGAATGAAGCGGAGACAGTTTGAGGAGCAGCGCAGAGAACAACCATGGGTATCGCATTACTTCTCAGAACCGCGCTGAATCCACTGGCCTTCTTTCTTTTCCTTTGCTGGTAAAAAATGGTCCTGACTGAAGTGGGTACTGCAAACACGATGGTCCAAACGTCTTACAGCTTTGCCTTTCATGTTTGGGTCCATTCTCAAAGAACTCGCCACAGCTTCAATAACTCCGAATTGTGACGAGGAAGCCTGTGAAAACTCAACTTCGTCCAAGATGTCTTTTGTTTTCGCAACCGGGATAAATGCATGTTCGCACCATTTTCTCAAGCGGAGATCTTTTTGTCTTCTTAGCGTCTTTCGGACTGTACTCGAGATCTGACAGCTGGGAATTCGCACATGCACGCTGTCCTCTGTGATGACGTCATCAGATGAAACTATAGCTGATATCGGGTTTCAGGACGCTTTGGACTCCACTTAAACTCTACCCTGACACAGCGATCTTCTGTGATTTGAAAAGTGTTAAAGTTTGTGTTATTTGTTGACCGCAACATTGTGCCCCGAGCACTCACATTACCAGGATATCCTAACCTACCAAATCTACGGAACTGCTCCAAATGTCACTAAAGTGATATGGGTGAGTAAATCAACGCGTTTTATTACCGAAATAAGGTTCAGATTGTAAAAAACGTTAATATTCTTTTAATCTGAGCTTCATTTTAACACAAACTGAGCAGAAAGAATTGACTTGGAACTACAACTCGCACTGATCACAGGCTGCAGAAAATGGGTTTTTAAATCCATTTTGTGTTTTTTCTTGAGTCTTCAGACCATCTTAAAACTTTGCGTCACCATGGAAACTGATGAAGATTACACCAATAAAGATACATGTAGAAAACCCCAACATGATGTGACTACAAACTGTGAATAATAATGTGTAACAGAAACAGGGTATTTCACCTCCAGCACTTACCCACATCTGCCAGAGTTTTGATGCAGCTCTCGATGTTGGTTTTCTGAGCGGAGCTGATCCAGGTGCAGTTGTAGAGTCTGAACGCCGACTGCAGCAGTTTAATAAACACGGACTGGTTTGTCTGGAAGAGAAAGGTGCGTTTGTTAAAATGACAAATACAGATAGATAATTTAATATCGGGATGGGAAATATTCAACATTACACTTGATTAAAGATCCCATGACATGGTACTTCTTGATGCTTTTATACGGCGCCTTAATGGTTCCCTAATATTGTAAATGAATCCTGCTCCAAAAAAAAAAGCCTCAGTGCATGAGAGAGCCTCATGAACACAGTCAGAGTCATAAATATGTCTCTGAAACACTTTATTCTGGGCATTGTTGCTTGAATGCAAATGAGGACAGAGACAGGCCAGTGCAGTGGGTGGGGGTGTGGCCAAATACGCCACTGTTTCCTGGATTAGCGGTGCGATGTGTGCTGGCCCCACTTCTGTGTTTTAAAGGCTTCAAAAGATATGAGATGCGTTCCATGAAAAAAAAACACATTTCCATAGAAAATAAAATTAAACCACTGCTGTTTCAGAGGTTCGGAGGCTCGGATAAAGGACATCCGAGCCTGGAAACACTTTCACGTGTCTCCAGGCAAAAAAAAAGGCATCTCGCATTTCGTAGCTCCTTCGCGGTCCAAATTCTCTGGGCGTGATTTCCAGAGACGGGGTGGACATTTAGACGGGGGGTGGAAAACTTTCCTCGAGTGTGACGTCAGAAAGTTCCCTTGTTCAAAATCACCCGTTTGGGCTGTCTTTGTTTCAAACTCGGAAAAGGATCGCAAATGCTCAGGGTAGGGGAGCTCACATTAGAAGAAGACGACATGCTTTACTCATCCCCATAGGGAAATTATTTCTGTGCATTTGACCCATCCTTGAGGATGGGTGGGCAGCTCATCTTTCAGGCGCCCGGGGACACATCTCCATTTCAGATTTCAAATTTGTTCAAATTTCAAGTATTTATTGTCATTGCACAAAAAAGAACAATGAAAGTGCGTTTGGAGCATCCACATACTTCTTCTTGCTTCGGTTTGGTCAGGACCTCAGCTGGAGGATTTTACCGGGAGCATGTTTTGGGTTGATGGGGGAAACCGGAGTGCCCGGACACGGAGAGAACATGCAAACTCCACTCAGAAAGGCCCGGGCCCGAACCTGGAACCTTCTTGCTGTGAAGCGTGAGTGCTAGCCACTCAGCCACCGTGCCGCCAACATTCAAAAACCTCAGAAAGTGAACATTTCATGCCATGGGACCTTTAAGGGAACTTTTCTTTAACTGTTCAGGAGTTGGAACACGATTTTGCTACATGCCCGTCTCCAAGGAGATTTTTATTACTAGTATTAAAGTAGAGTGTGCGTGAGTGTTGGAGGTGGTCGGAGGGGCCGCCGATGGCGCAGATTGGCAGCCTCGCTTCCGTCAGTCTGTCCCAGGGCAGCTGTGGCTACAAAAAGTAGCTTACCACCACCAAGTGTGGAGTGAATGAACAATGAACTGTAAAGCGCTTTGGGCGTCATTTTGGCTGTGAGCTGGAGACATTTGTCACAGTGAGGGACAGGAGGACACTGGACAAACTGCTCTCCATCATGGACACTCCTGCTCACCCACTGCACCAGACCATAGAGGGACAGAGAAGCTCATTCTCCAACAGGCTCCTACAGCTCCACTCAAACAGTGAGAGATACAGGACGACATTCATACCATACTCCATACAAGTGTACAACAACTCACCTTATGGAACAGATAATACTCCCTACAAGTGTACAACAACTCACCTTATGTAACAGATAATACTCCCTACAACTGTATACAGCTGTACTACAACTGTACTACAACTGTACTACAACTGTACTACAACTGTATACAGCTGTACTACAACTGTACTACAGCTGTACTACAACTGTACACAGCTGTACTACAACTGTACTACAACTGTACTACAACTGTACTACAACTGTATACAACTGTACTACAACTGTACTACAACTGTACACAGCTGTACTACAACTGTACTACAACTGTACTACAACTGTATACAACTGTACTACAACTGTATACAGCTGTACTACAACTGAATACAACTGTACTACAACTGTATACAACTGTACTACAACTCACCCTACTCCCTACAACTGTATACAGCTGTACTACAACTGTATACAACTGTACTACAACTGTATACAGCTGTACTACAACTGAATACAACTGTACTGCAACTGAATACAACTGTACTACAACTGTATACAACTGTACTACAACTGTATACAGCTGTACTACAACTGTATACAGCTGTACTACAACTGTACTACAGCTGTACTACAACTGTACACAGCTGTACTACAACTGTACTACAACTGTACTACAACTGTACTACAACTGTACTACAACTGTATACAACTGTACTACAACTGTACTACAACTGTACACAGCTGTACTACAACTGTACTACAACTGTACTACAACTGTATACAACTGTACTACAACTGTATACAGCTGTACTACAACTGAATACAACTGTACTACAACTGTATACAACTGTACTACAACTCACCCTACTCCCTACAACTGTATACAGCTGTACTACAACTGTATACAACTGTACTACAACTGTATACAGCTGTACTACAACTGAATACAACTGTACTGCAACTGAATACAACTGTACTACAACTGTATACAACTGTACTACAACTGTATACAGCTGTACTACAACTGAATACAACTGTACTGCAACTGAATACAACTGTACTACAACTGTATACAACTGTACTACAACTGTATACAACTGTACTACAACTCACCCTACTCCCTACAACTGTATACAGCTGTACTACAACTGTATACAACTGTACTACAACTGTACTACAACAGTAGTAACAGATAATTATTATTATTACTTGTATAACTCCACTGTATGGTCCTATCCTGCAATACCGTTTTTCAAACGTGCAAGTATTGTTTTTTTCAATACTCTCCCCGTCACTGTTTTTATTATTATTATTATTATTATTATTATTATTATTATTTGATTTATTACTTATTTTATTATTATTATTACCTATCTTTATGCCATTCTTGCTGCATGCACTTTTTCTTTCTTGTTCAAACTGTCCCCACCTGGAGCTACTGTGACAAGTAAATTTCTCCTGTGTGAGATCAATAAAGTCTTATCTTATCTTATACTTCCTACAACTGTATACAGCTGGTACTGAACATCATATTTGATACTGCATGTTGTATTTGACTACTATTCTATTTAAATCTGATTGTACATATATATTTATATATATTTATTACCATTATCTTATGTATATAATTGTGTCTGTTCCATCTATTTTTCTTTTTGTTTTTTTCCCCTCTGTTTTATATTGTATATTATATTTGATGAGTGAGCTACTGTACCCAAAACAATTTCCTTTGTGGATCAATAAAGTTTGTCTAAGTCTAAGTCATGAAAGGCACTATATAGGCGCTATGAATTATTTACTACTTTGCTTGGAATGTTCCAAAGTATTGCATTAAACCTATAATCTGTCGATCATACATCTCATTCCTGGTGTTTCTATAATTCAAAAACATCTGTTTGTATCCATGGAGATGCCAAGTTTAATGCCGTGCAGTGGAACATTCTAAGCGAGTGCACCTTTATCATTTATTAAGACGTCTCAGCATCTCGTCCCAGTACAGACGTCAGCTGGAGCCTGTGACAGGAGCCGGTGAAGGTGCAGCTCCTGTCACACTCCCACAGAGGACGTGGAGACTGTGGGCTGAGCACATTTCAGTTCCTCTGAGGACAGAGGCGCTCGTCAGGGGGGAGCGCTACCTGCAGGTTGGAGTGGTTGACAGAAAAAGGTGAGCTGAAGAAGCCCTTGACGATGGCCATCACAGTCTCTGTCACGTACTTCTCCAGGGCCTGGTCGGCGTGGTTACGGTCTGTGGTGCTGTTGCAAACCTGGAGAGACAGCGAGACGTCAGACACACACACCGACACACACATACACACACACATACACTGTAACACACATACAACACACACATAGACACACACATACACACACATACACAGTAACACACATACAACACACACATAGACACACACATACACACACATACACCAAAACACACATACACACACATAGACACACACATACACACACCGACACACACATACACACATACACTGTAACACACAAACAACACACACACCGACACACACAAACACTGTAACACACATACAACACACACATAGACACACATACACTGAAACACACACACACACTGACACACACATACACTGTAACACACATACAACACACACATAGACACACACATACACACACATACACTGTAACACACATACAACACACACACAGACACATACACACACATACACTGAAACACACACACACACACCGACACACACATACACTGTAACACACATACAACACACACATAGACACACACATACACACACCGACACACCGACACACACATACACACACAACACACACATAGACACTCACATACACACACATACACCGAAACACACATACAACACACACATAGACACACACATACACTGAAACACACAAACAACGACACACACATACACTGAAACACACATACAACACACACATAGACACACACATACACTGAAACACACACACAACGACACACACATACACTGAAACACACATACAACACACACATAGACACACATACACTGAAACACACAAACAACGACACACACAAATACACCGACACACACTGATACACACATACACAAAACACACACACACCGACACACACAAATACACTGATATTCAGACACACATACACACATACACCGAAACACACTGACACGCACATACAACGACGCACATTGACACACATACACCGAAATACACACACACACACCGACACACACATACACCGACACACACATACACTGACACACAAATACACCGACACACACATACACTGACACACAAATACACCGACACACACATACGACGCACACTGACACGAACATTCACACACACATACACCGAAAGACACACCGACACACACATACACCGACACACACTGACACGCACATACACAAAACACACACACACCGACACACACATACACTGAAACACACACACAACGACACACACATACACAAAACACACACACACCGACACACACATACACAAAACACACACACACCGACACACACATACACCGAAACACACTGACACGCACATACACAAAACACACACACACCGACACACACATACACTGAAACACACACACAACGACACGCACATACACAAAACACACACACACGACGACGCACACTGACACGCACATACACACATACACTGAAACACACACACACCAAAACACACACACACCGACACACATATACAACGACACACAAATACACTGATATTCAGACACACAAACATACAGTCACACACATACTGTACACCGACACACACATACACCGACACACACATACAAAGACGCACACTGACACGCACATACACTGAAACACACATACGACACACAAATACACTGATATTCAGACACACAAACATACAGTCACACACATACTGTACACTGACACACACATACACTGACACACATATACGACGACGCACACTGACACGCACATACACACATACACTGAAACACACACACACCAAAACACACACACACCGACACACATATACAACGACACACACATACACTGATATTCAGACACACAAACATACAGTCACACACATACTGTACACTGACACACACATACACTGACACACACATACACCGACACACATACACTCATACAGTCACACAGGCAACACTGGGGACAATGGTGGAAATGAGCATTGGCTCTAATCCGGTTATGTTCATGTTGAATCACGTCTGTCCCAAATGAATAAATAGATGAATAAACAAATGATTTAAAGGTTTGTTATTGGTTATAAACTCAGTACAGTGTAAGAGCGCCACATTATTCCCCGTGTGTGAAAAACATTAGAATTTACTTTGGAACTCAGAAGTTCTTCGTCAGCGAGAGCACAATAAACACGGTTGTTGTTGTTGTTGTTTTTTTTATCTATAGAATTTGACCCCCGGTGTCCCCCAAGTGTATTTTGCAACTGTTTACATTGGCGGTTTTCAGATTCTAGAACGTGATCATGCCGTACTCGCAGGTTTGGGGGAAGGGCTAGTTTTTTCTATTGATCACAATGTACTTTGCCACGAAATATCGGAAACTTAAACCCAAATATGGAACCTGATCATTTCTATTATTGACTAGACACAAAACCTCGCTATGTTACTCCAAAAATCTGCCGTAGAACAATATTAATTTGCTCCCATCTGTATTAAATATTGGGCAATAGAATGTCGTGATGTCGCCGAAAATCCAGTTATGAAGTAAATACAGAACAGTTTTGAAAAATACAAGTTCAGTATTAGAAGGTGTTGTCATTTCATAGACCAAAATGGGATATCGACTGGACCAATATCCGATCCATCAACATTTTCAGTATCAGTGCAAATACCAGCATCGCAAGTAAGAAAACAAATATTCAGAATTATGTAATTTAGGGGTTTGGGTTTGGATTTTGTTCTCAAATTCAAAACATTTATTTAACAATAAATTGTCTTGGAAAACCCACGTCAGACATAAAAAAGCAAAACAAAAATCTCCAAAAGTCTCTCCATAATAAATAAAACAAAACATGACCTTGATTACAATGCATTGTGTACATTATATTGCTCAATGATTCTTCGTTACTTCACATATTTTACTGAAGTATGGAGGAATACTTATCAAACTACACTAAAACCTTTAATTGTCTTACAGAAACGAGTCCTACGGATTATTCACAAAGTTCAGTTTTTAGAACAAACTAATAATCTTTTTATACATTCTAAGCTCTTAAAATGTGAAGACCTTACTCAGTATTACACAGAAATTATTATGTTTAAAGCATCATAAACTACTAGCAAAAAATATGCAAATACTATTTACTTTGAGTGAGAACACCCACAACTTGAGAGTGACTGGAGACTTCAAATTGCCCGAAGTGAGAACCACTAAAAAAAGTGTCTGTACGTGGTGTGAAACTCTGGAACATTCTGGACAAACTCTACAAGCAAAACCAAAGTGTCAATACGTTTAAATGACATTACAAAAATATGGTCTGGTCACAGGCTATGGAGAGGGTCTAAGGCAGTGCTTCTCAAATAGTGGGGCGGGCCCCCCTGGGGGGGGTGCAGTGAGGACTCATATTTGAGTCCTCAATGTTAATAAAATATACAATGTTATGCAGAGGTGTACACTGGTCCCTCGCTCTATCGCGGTTCACTTTTCGCGGCCTCGCTGTTTCGCAGATTTTTTTTTTTTTTTCATTTTTAAAAAAATACTGTATGAACATTGTGTTGTGCGTCCTGATTGGCTTCTCCTCCGTGTCTCCTGTACAGTACAGAATGTGTTCAGTTTGACACATTTATATAGATGTTATAGAGGGGGGACCCGGGGGGGCTCCGGGGGGGACCCGGGGGGGCTCCGGGAGTCCCGCTGGATCCACGAGGAGCCCAGACATGAGTCACTGGATCTGTAGGAAGTCCAGACCGGGACTAAGACATGAGGACCAGACCGGGACTAAGACAAGAGGACCAGACCGGGACTAAGACATGAGGACCAGACCGGGACTAGACCGGAACTAGGCCAGGACTAGACCAGGACTAAACCAGGACTAGACCAGGTCTAAACCAGGATTAAACCACCGCATGCGGCTCTTTGCCTTGTTTCGTGCGGCTCTTGTGCCTGTTCGCTTCGACTGCGTCGTTGGACGTGGTCCCGAGGGGGAGGCACGGTCTGGGCACTGCCGCCCTCGGTCTTGTGCTCGCAGCCCCGGGTGGGACGCACGGCCTCGCGCCGGTCATGCTGCTCATGGATTTGACCACGATAAGCGGGTGCACGTGTCCAGTCCCAGGACTAGACCAGGTCTAAACCAGGACTAAACCAGGACTAGACCAGGTCTAAACCAGGACTAAACCAGGACTAGACCAGGTCTAAACCAGGATTAAACCACCGCCTTGTTTCGTGACCATGCTCATCAGCGGGTGCACGTGCCCCCCCACACACGCTTCACTATTAATACTTTTTGTTTAAAATCTACGAAAGTTTGAGTGTTTAAACAAGAGAGAAATGTGAGAAAACGTTAATTCCAGTCTGAGAAAAGTGTATAATGTGTGTAGTGAGGCATTTACAGCCTTAAACATGTAGAATAATTGTAAAATATAAAGTTGTCCTACTTCGCGGATTTCACTTACGCGTCATAGAAAATAACTGAGAAGCACTGGTCTAAGGTAATTTCATCACGGCCTTCTGTAAAACTAGTTGTTATTATTGTACGTGCTTTTGCTTAACTTATGGTACTTGCTTTCTCTTACAATCGCTGGTACTAGTATTCAGGTCCTGAATCCTTAAATATACGGTTACTTGTCTCCAAGTAAAAAAGAAAAAAGAGTTCATATCAGATTAGAATTTTCATGGGAAAATGGAAGTGATTTTTCTTTACTTATGTTATTATGTACAGATGAGTAATGGGGGTGTGGTTAAATAAAGTTTTCTTCCCCGCACTCCTTCTTGGACGTTACAATTTTGATTGTTCTTTTGTGTATTTGTACTACCTTTTTCATTTGACTTTGATATTGTACAAGAATGTTTATGTTAAGAACGTGAATACTGATCTAAAATAACTTAATAAAAGAAATAAGTGTGAGAAAAACATCAACACAATAATACTAATAACAGAGTGGACCTGTAGTTTCATGGTCATTCCTCAGATGGGCAATAACCACAAAATATCAGAAACTTAAACTTGGTACAGCTCTGTTTAACTTTCGACTTTGACAAGGAGGTTTGGCCTTTTCGGAGTCAAAGTAAAATAAAAAGTTCCCTGGAACAGCAGAGCCTGAGCAGAGCCTGAGCAGAGGGCATCACATCTGCAGCTGCACCCGGGCACAGAAATATTTTAGTCTCACCAGCGGGAAAAGGTTTTTATATTCTGACAGACTCTGCACATCATTTTAGACAAGCTGATCCTGAGTGTGTGTGTGTGTGTACATGTGACCTGCCGTGGCAAAAACAGACACAAGTCGTCCCGGAGGCTTTTTGAGTTATTCAAATTCTGAAAGTGTAGATTCTAAGTTTTCCAACAACGTCTTACACATGGAAATCTGAGAACATTTGAAGAATTTGTGGCCATTTGAAAGCAGCACATTGCGAAAACGACGAGCTGAGAAAAAACGTGTTAAAGATCTGCTAAGCCCTCCCCCATCGCTGACATCACTGTGGTGTTTACGTTCAGGAAAGGTCAGAATTAGAAGGTACTTTGTTCAAATGGAAATGCTTTTATAACAAAAAAAGTCCATATAATCAATCAATAATCAATAATACACAGGATATTATATTAAGTCAAAATCACCTGTATCAATTTAAAGGGATATGCCACCCCCAGGTCAAACTTGGGCATCTCCCCACAGTCCAGAGACTAAAATAAGTGGTGGAAAGCGTTTTCCTGGTGACGCAGCCATTGTCCGAGTCTGTCAGCACTGACCGCCGCGGTATCTGCAGCTACTAAGAAAGCCGAAGCACGCACCACGCTGCGGAACAGGGGAACTCCCTTCCTGGTGCGTAACAGGGATTCCCCTGGCAGCGTGGTGTGTGCTTCGGCTTTCTTTTTCCGCACTGAAAAATAGTTCCCACCCAAAATGACCAAGTCAAGCTCTGTGTTGATTTGCACATTTATTTGCACTCGATATGCGCACTACACAGAAAGTAATTGGGAAACGCATTGAGCAAATTAATTCCTTTTGGCCGAAATCTTTCTCTGGCGCCATTAGACTCCAGTCTAAGGCGGAGGAGCTGCAGATACCGCGGCGGTCAGTGCTGACAGACTCGGACAATGGCTGGGTGACCAGGAAAACGCTTTCCACCACTTATTTTAGTCTCTGGACTGTGGGGAGATGCCCAAATTTGACCTGGGGGTGGCATATCCCTTTAATACAATACAATATAGTATAGGACACTACACACACACACTTTAGTCCCAGTTTAGTCCTGGTTTAGTCCTGTTTTAGTCCCGCTTTAGCCCTGGTTTAGTCCTCTTTTAGTCCCAGATTAGTCTTCTTTTAGTCCCGGTTTAGTCCCGGTTTAGTCCTCTTTTAGTCCTGTTTTAGCCCTAGTTTAGTCCTCTTTTAGTCCCGGTTTAGTCCCATGTCTAAGTCCTGGTTTAGTCTTGGTTTAGTCCCAGTTTAGTCCTCTTTTAGTCCTGGTTTAGTCCTGGTTTAGTCCTGTTTTAGTCCCGTTTTAGTCCTGTCTTAGTCCTGGTTTAGTCCTGGTTTAGTCCTGGTTTAGTTCTGGTTTAGTCCTGTTTTAGTCCTGTCTTAGTCCTGTCTTAGTCCTGTCTTAGTCCTGGTTTAGCCCCGGTTTAGTCCCGGTTAAGTCCCGGTTTAGTCCTGTTTTAGCCCTGTTTTAGTCCTCTTTTAGTCCTGGTTTAGTCCCGTTTTAGTCCTGGTTTAGTCCTTTTTTAGTCCCGGTTTAGTCCCGTGTCTTAGTCCTGGTTTAGTCTTGGTATAGTCCCGGTTTAGTCCTCTTTTAGTCCTGGCTTTGTCCTGTCTTTGTCCTGTCTTAGCCCCGGTTTAGTCCCGGTTTAGCCTTGCTTTAGTCCTGGTTTAGCCCCGGTTTAGTCCCGGTTTAGTCCTAGTTTAGTCCTGGTTTAGCCTCGCTTTAGTCCTGGTTTAGCCCCGGTTTAGTCCTGGTTTAGCCTCGCTTTAGTCCTGGTTTAGTCCCGGTTAAGTCCTGGTTTAGCCTCGCTTTAGTCCTGGTTTAGCCCCGGTTAAGTCCTGGTTTAGCCTCGCTTTAGTCCTGGTTTAGTCCCGGTTAAGTCCTGGTTTAGCCTCGCTTTAGTCCTGGTTTAGCCCCGGTTTAGTCCCGGTTTAGTCCTGGTTTAGCCTCGCTTTAGTCCTGGTTTAGTCCCGGTTTAGTCCTGGTTTAGCCTCGCTTTAGTCCTGGTTTAGTCCTGGCTAAGTCCTGGTTTAGCCTCGCTTTAGTCCTGGTTTAGTCCTGGCTAAGTCCTGGTTTAGCCTCGCTTTAGTCCTGGTTTAGTCCCGGTTTAGTCCTGGTTTAGCTTCGCTTTAGTCCTGGTTTAGTCCTGGTTTAGTCCTGGTTTAGTCCCGGTTTAGTCCTGGTTTAGTGCACACACTAATGTTGACACAAGCCGCTGCTTTCACCTAATATCTCCATTTGATGCAGAAATAATATGATAATAATATGACTCACCCCGTGTCGCCGTGTTGTCCGATAATTTGCGTGTCTCCACGTTTATGCGCACATCGTGTATATCCACGGACTTTCGGCAGCTAAATTCGCCGACCGCACTCTGTACACGAGCTCCGGAGAAACAGACGTGTCCCGAACGTGTCATGTGTCCAAGTAGAAGTTAAAAGTCCGTAAATATTCACGAGCTCCTCGCAGCTGATTGGCGAACAGGCGAAAACACAACGGCGCTACTCAGAACATGATTGGCGGGAGTGCGCGCGTGGGAATTTATGGTGATTTATACACGCTGCATTTCTTTGTGAAAAACAAGCCAATTTGAAATACAAAATGTATGTTTTTAATGCAACTAATGCTTTGTCCCGTTTTAGTCCCATTTTAGCCCTGGTTTAGTCCCAGTTTGGTCCTGTTTTAGCCCTGGTTTAGTCCCGGTTTAGTCCTCTTTTAGTCCTGGTTTAGTCGCGTTTTAGTCGCGTTTTAGTCCCGTCTTAGTCCCGTCTTAGTCCCGTCTTAGTCCCGTTTTAGTCCCGTCTTAGTCCCGTCTTAGTCCCGTCTTAGTCCCGTCTTAGTCCCGTCTTAGTCCCGTCTTAGTCCCGTTTTAGTCCCGTTTTAGTCCCAGTTTAGTCCTCTTTTAGTCCTGGTTTAGTCCCATTTTAGTCCCGGTTTAGTCCCGGTTTAGTCCCACTTTAGTCCTGGTTTAGTCCTGTTTTAACCCTGGTTTAGTCCTCTTTTAGTCCCGGTTTAGTCCTCTTTTAGTCCTGGTTTAGTCCCGTTTTAGTCCTGTCTTAGTCCTGGTTTAGTTTTGGTTTAGTCCCGGTTTAGTCCTCTTTTAGTCCCGGTTTAGTCCTGGTTTAGTCCTCTTTTAGTCCTGGCTTAGTCCTCTTTTAGTCCTGGTTTAGTCCTGATTGGCGGGAGTGTGAGCGTGGGAAATTATGGTGATTTATACACACCTCCTTTCTTTCCGAAAAACCCTAACCCTAAGCCAATATGAAATAAAAAATGTATGTTTTTAACATCACTAATGCTGTTATCTGAAACATGGAGCAGCTTCTTCATGATCTCAACTAGCACATTCTGCAAAAAAACGAAAATCACAAATTTTGGAGAAAAAAATATATAAAATGTCTTTTTTTCAGTTTCACAAATGCCGAGTTGTAGCGTTTTTCACGCGGCGGGACACGTGTACGTGTGTGTTCGTGCGTGTGTGTGTGTGTGTGCGCGTGTGTGAGTGCGCGTGTGAGAGTGTGTGAGTGTGTGCGCGTCTTACACTGGAGATGTCCACCAGGAAGTTGTCGAACAGTTTCCAGATGTGGCTGGACGTGTAGATCTCCTTCATCTCCACCTCCGTGTCCACGTAACAGTGATTCACAAAGTTCACATACGCCGTCTTCACCTGGAAAACAAAAACACATTTTATGAATGAACAAAGTTTGGACAGAAATATAAACCTGTGTATTACATTTATACACATTACTGTAGTAGCAGTAGTAGTAGTAATAGTAGCAGTAGCAGTAGTAGCAGTAGCAGTAGTAGCAGTAGTAGCAGTAGTAGTAGCAGTAGTAGTAGTAGAAGCAGTAGTAGCAGTAGTAGTAGTCGTAGTAGCAGTAATAGTAGTAGTAGTAGTAGTAGCAGTAGTAGTAGCAGTAGTAGTAGCAGTAGTAGCAGTAGTAGCAGTAGTAGTAGTAGTAGCAGTAGTAGTAGTACTAGTAGTAGTACTAGTAGTAGAAGTAGTAGTAGTACTAGTAGTAGTACTAGTAGCAGTAGCAGTAGTAGTAGTAGTAGTAGTAGTAGTAGTAGTAGTAGCAGCAGCAGCAGTAGCAGCAGTAGCAGCAGCAGCAGTAGTAGTAGTAGTAGTAGCAGTAGTAGTAGTAGCAGTAGTAGTAGTAGTAGTAGCAGTAGTAGTAGCAGTAGTAGTAGCAGTAGTAGTAGTAGTAGTAGTAGTAGTAGCAGTAGCAGTAGCAGTAGTAGTAGTAGTAGTAGTAGTAGCAGTAGCAGTAGCAGTAGCAGTAGTAGTAGGAACAGTAGTAGCAGTAGTAGTAGTAGTAGTAGTAGTAGTAGTAGTAGCAGTAGCAGTAGCAGTAGTAGTAGTAGTAGTAGTAGTAGCAGTAGTAGTAGTAGTAGTAGTAGTAGTAGCAGTAGTAGCAGTAGCAGTAGTAGTAGTAGTAGCAGTAGTAGTAGTAGCAGTAGCAGTAGTAGTAGTAGTAGCAGTAGTAGTAGTAGCAGTAGCAGTAGCAGTAGTAGTAGTAGTAGTAGTAGCAGTAGTAGTAGTAGCAGTAGCAGTAGTAGTAGTAGTAGCAGTAGTAGTAGGAACAGTAGTAGCAGTAGCAGCAGTAGCAGTAGTAGTAGTAGTAGCAGTAGTAGTAGTAGCAGTAGCAGTAGCAGTAGTAGTAGTGTGAGGAAATAATTTTGGTTTGTCTAATTCATCTAAGGTCGCTGATGCTTCTGACGTCCTGTTCTTGTGTTATCAATCTTTAGTTACTAATACATTGAGGTTTACGACAACTATGGGTGATTTAACTGCTGATTCAGTAAAAAACTAGAGACGTGGTGTTTTAAACTGGACTTTGTCCTTAAACTAGGACTTGACCTGTGTTTTATTACCATGTTATGTACCACCATGACACGTTGTCTGCATAAAGTTCAATACCTAAGGGTCCTAGTAATGGGTTAATGGTTTACTAGTCTGTAGGTTAAATTTACCTCAGTTCTGTACCAAGACAGAGACGCCAGTGAATCCTGAACTAATCATGCCTGTATCCTCTGCTGATCCAACATTAAAAGTGCCTTTACTGAACCAGCTCAGACTCCTGCATTTCTTCTACGAGGTCGTAAGAGTTTCTTCTCACAATTTGGTGACCCAGTGACGTGATTGAACTACGCAGAAGGACCAGGCCGTCGTCTCCCCGAAGGCCCCTTTGAGAGACAACACATCCAGAAGCGCTTCACAAAACGGTATGGCAGTGCCTTTTTCAAAGAATAGCTGTCACATTGGCCAAAACCAAAATTATATGTGATGTTTTGTGAGGGACCTTTGTATTAAATTAAGTGGTAATCTTAAAACAATATAAAATCAGTAATTAAAAAGTCCGTGTTTATACGCCAACACGTGAAAAAAGAAGGAGCGTAGAATTAAAATAATAATGAGCGTTTAAGCTTTAAATTTGATAAAGCGTGATTAAAAAACAAAGTTATTAATTAAGTTCCGTGTTTATTGCTTTGCACGAGAGAGAAAAAAAGCGGATTTTGTAAGAAAAAAACACTTTTGTGGTTAAACTTTACACAAAAAAGAAAAAAACAAAAACTCCTAATTTGAGTTTACAAAAAAAGGAATTCCAAAATGTGGTATCAACAGATACTGAAAGTAACATTATTGGTGTTTTTGATTGCCTTAAGCTCTCAAGACACCCAAGATGCAGAAGTAGCAGTTCGAAGAACAGGATGACGTCACTTGCTTCTGTAAAATTGGCCGAAGGTCAATTGTCCAACTAAACATCCTATTTATACCCTGTAATTCGGATGATAGAATTGCCGGACTAAACGCAACTGACACAAATTAACAGACACTCGTAGCATACTCAATCTTATATGGGATGCGCAATTTTGTTTGTGACGAAATTAATAATACTTTGGTGCAGGAAACTGATATGACCGAAGTTAAACTGAGTTGTACCTGGAAAAACCGACCTAAATCACAAGCAGGTTGTCTTTGCATGACTTTCCCGTCTGGTAGTACTGTTACGAGAGCGTCATCAAAAGTTCGTGAAAAAGAAATGGTAGGAAAACCCAATGCGTCCAACATGACAACAGTCTGTTTGATTTTCAGACAATAAAAGACAAAATTAATTCAATAGTAAACCAGGTTACGTCTACAATGGGCGCCGCTTCGGAGCCACCAGGACCTAAATCAGGAAAAACACTCGAAACACTAAAAGCTGAGCTTGTAAAGGAGATTACAGAAAAAGCTGAAAATATAACGAAAAGTCTGTGTTCGGCTAATTCCACCAAAATTACGCAGATACTGAAAAAATTAAAAGACGGGTATGACACATTTAGAATTACCTGGGAGATTTGTTTCTTCTTGTGTCGATCTGTGTTATGCTCACATTAATTATAGTCGCCATCATATTTATAATGTTGTGCTCGTATCGGTCAGAAAACATTAGAATCATGTCATTACAACTTAACAAAAACTTCGGTGGGTCCCTGAGAGATGATATGTACAGCGATGTATGTAGTGAGGAAGACAGTATAAATGAATTAAATGAATAAATTGTTCAAATTGATGGCACTTTGTAAATGGTTGAATTTTTGTTAAGAAGCACTTGTTTGAGCAAGCATGAGATGAGAGATGTTCAGAGCTGTTTATGATGGATAAGACCCAGTCTTGATCTGAGTTAAATATTGGCTATGGTGGTTCATGTAAAGTTTTGTTGAAAGCTTTGATTATGAAATGTGATAGAAGAATGTTGAAAGATAAGAATTATGGCATTTATTGGAGAGATGTTTGTGGAAATTCTGGTTGTGTGAGTGTCATGATTTTTGCTTGGAGACGTGTTCGGCTTGTCCTATAATTTTGTGAAAATGCATAAAATTATTAATAAGGTATAATGCACTGAATAATGATTGTGAAATGTGTTCGTGGGCTGCAATAGAATTGTAACAAATGATACTTGGATCAAATAATTCTGCATTTATTGAGTAATTTAAAATTGCATGTTCTTAAAAATAAATTGCATGTTCTTAAAATTCGGAATAAGTCCCTGAAATTATTGCATGTCCTGGAATATTTGGAGAATAATCTGAAACGGTAGATTTTTCTATTTACTGAAAATTGTCTTGTTTTGGCGAATCTCAATTAAAAGTCTTGTATTGTGTAATTTACTTAAACCAATAAATTCTAAATTTAATACAATTGTAAATATTTTAAATTCAGCTCTCAAAGATTTGCTAGTTTAATCAATTTCATGGGAATAATAAATCTTGTTACGGGTGTTTGTCTTTTGCCTGGGGTCTCTCTGAGGTGTGTGTGTGTATGAGCGGCAGTGAACAGAGAGGTCAAGAGGTCACAGGGAAAGATATGTCAGCCGTAACTTAGCTCTATTAATGTTGTTGTTCTTGTTAATGCTGTAAGAGTTCAGTAAAAGGAATTAGAAAAATTAGGGACAAGGATAGAATAGTGTTAATCTGTATTTTGAGTGTTATGTGGGAATTAAAGAAAGCGCTTTGTTGCTTCAGGCTCGGAGCGCCTCTGGTCTGAATGTTTGCTCAGTACGAGTTGGTCTAGAGCACGGACTAGTTTGAGTCCGCATTAAAGGAGCAGTGTGAGAATTACTTTTTGCACGGTGCCATCAATGAACGAAATAATGAATAAATAAGAAACAGTTTAAGCTAGTGGAGAAAGCATTGCAATTATTAAAGTAAAAATCTTATCGGCAGTCAGGCCCTAAAACAATTGAGGAGGTAGATACATTTCAAAATTTAACACAAATAATTGGAGTATAGAGGTTTAAATTGCTCAAGGTTATTTTTAATTTATTACAGTTCATTTTTCCGGGTACAATTCAAAATACAAAAGGTTATATCACCTGTCATATTAAAGGAGGTACTGGATAAACTAATTGCTTTTATAATTAACTTAAGATTGGGAGTTTTTGTTTTATCTAAATAAAATAATTATTTTCAAAATTCTACGTTTACTCCTGCGCTACTTCTCTCTCTCTCTCATTTTGTTGCAGAAGCTTAAAACTTAATAGCTGCAATCCGGACCGTCCCGCAGACAACAAAACGTGACGGACACATATTCTAATTGAGGCAAAAAAACTGTGCGTAAATCAGGTGATTAAAATTTTTAATTAAATATTTTAAACTAATTATAACCCGAAGTCACAATTATTTAAGTCAAATTTCTTCTCCCTTCTAGAAAACTGTCTACGGACAGGAAGCAGAGAACGAAGGAAGCCCCCAAGAATCAAATTTCTTAGAGCCCAAAGGTAGAATCAAAAGTATACAGTACTCAAAATAGCGATATATTCACCAAAAAACCATAAACCGGACGTTGTGCCCAAAATTCGTATAATAAATAATTCAACAACAAAAACAAATTACCACAAAATGTCCTCACACTTTATAATGGTTGGCCAGTTGACAGAATATTGGTTGAATAAAGCACTCCAGGATGAAGCGGACCCCAAACAAGCCCGAGCAAATCAAACTGAAATCAAAACCCTGATTAAAAAATTCACCAAAAAGAAGATGATACACGGAGGGGAGGACGCCATCGCCCCAACAGATGAGCAGTGGAAAAACATCAAGGACTATTACAAAGAAAAAATACAACAATGCAAACTGGAGCCTAAACGAAATGCCATCCTGTATAAAGTAAACCGCCTAAACATACAGAAGATCAAAAACGACTCTAATCGTCAAGCAAAAATACAAAAGCACGAGAAGGAACTCAAGATGGTTAAGAAGCTACAAAAATGGGCAGGAGAGCTGAAAGTCCTACAAGATACCAAAGAACTGTCCTCTATCTTGGTCCTAAAGAAAACCGGAAAAGAAGTGAAAATAAAGGAAGATCTTGATGAAAAGGAGCCACTTAAAAAACCTGAAGTGGGAATATATCCAGTGCTAACTCGTAGACAATTCAGAGACTCTTATTGTGACACCGAAGATGAAAAAGGGTCTGCTGAGAGAAGAGGAAGGTCACGCAGAAGAAGTAGAAGGGCGAAAGACTGGGATGAGGACACTGACAGAGAGATTTCTCTACTTGATAACATGTACCGACCATTACCCGACCCACCTATTGAACGAAGAGATTATTACCACAAGTCACCAAGACCATACTATCCCTCACCCTACGCCAGCCGCAAGCTGAGAAGCCCCGATACTAAAGCTGCTACATTTTCGAAGCCCTCCCAATTTGGAGAAGACTCATCCCCCAGAGCGACACACAAAGTACTGACAGGAGAGTTGCTGCTCGAATCTCTTGAGCCACACCAGGGAGGGCTCGAAAACAAAATACAAGCAGTGGAAGATAAGTTATATGCATTGTCAAAAATTGTGAACACTGAAATACGAAAACAACACCCTAGTGGTGAAAGACGTCAAAAACAAAAACTACAAAGAGACTGATTTCGGAGACGATGAGGAGGAATCCGAAGACGAAGGAAGCCAAGCAGGTGCAGCGTCACAGTGGAATAATGCACCACCAAGCGAAAAACCTATTTCAGTGGACGGATGGTTCACTGGAAAAGTAGATGACAACGAATATACAGGAGGACACATTGATGGAGTTTATACTCCCAGCCAGCGGAAGGAACGAGGGCCAAAAGCAAGTGTGTATCCAGTGAGAACAGATGGTCAAACTGTGGTCTATCAGCCATTTTCAATCAAAGACTGGAGTGCTTTGATGTTGACACTTCCAAGACTTACCAAAGGTGGCTTACCATGGCTAAGAGCTCTTTTCAAACAGACCGCAGGAGACCAACTTTGCTGGGGTGATATTCAGGCCGCTCTGACCAAAGCTGCTGACGAAACTGTTGCCAGAAACATCAGAAGAGCTATCGAAAGGAGCTTGAGATATACACTGCGTAATCAAGAAGGTGTATACAACTATCGTGATGTGCTGGAGAGAGAACTCAGTCAACGCTATCCTTCTGTTGTGACCGAAGAATTGTTGTCAATGCAAATTAAAGACAACGAAGACTACTACAGTTACAAACAACGTGCCACTAATCTATACCATGATGCCACAGGAGAGCGGATCGATGCCAGAGCAGGAATGTCAATCATCTATCGCTCAGCTCTGGTGAAAGGTATGCCAAAAGCAGTGCAAGACGCTCTGGACGACGTGATGGGCATATACACTAAATCTGACGATGAGTTCGACGCACACTGCAGCCATCAAATAAACAAGTGCCAGAGAGGTAAAAAAGAGGCCGAGGAGAAGAAGCAAGAGCTGGAACTGGCCACTGTAAAACTCCAACTGCAGAAATACCAAAATGAACTCAAAGAAGAACAAGCAGCAGGAATTTAAGAAACCATCAATGGACTACTGGAATCAGGATGAAGCTGCCCATGCAGAACCGGATGCTGAAACCGATGAACAACCTGATGACCCCACCCGACCCTCCGCCGTTGAGGCTCCAGAAGGGGAGGAAAAAGGGAGGAGATCGAGGAGATAGAGAAGAAAAAGGACAGTATAGGCCATATTATGATAATTTGCTAAATTTACAATGTGTAATCCTGATTACGCTGATTATATTATTCTCTGTTGTTATAGTATGGGGATACATTCTACTGACTGAGACTGATCTCGGACGGCTGGCAAACAACACGACAACCACAACGACCACTCACGGCACGACCAACTCAGCCAACCATACGGGTAAGACACAAGGAGCACTAAAACGGGCAAAATGAGAACTTCCTAAAATTTCCAGAATTGAAAAATATTGCTATGAAGGCCAAACATGTAATGTTTTATTCGACGTATGTGAAATATTGGACTGTATGTCATACATACCCGCTATAGGTCATGTTTTTAATACTCAAATTGTTTGTAAAGACACTTGTCTGACCAGAGCTAATAATTATGAGGACCACAGGGTCAAACAAACGCCAGAGCAATTTCTAGTACGGACGATCATCATAATCCAGACCAAGGTGATTTTAAAACTGATCAACAGCAGAGAATTACCCTGACAAAGATCAGGAAAGATGAGGCATCTTATCAAGCAGATCTAAAGCATTGCAGAGGGAGTAAATCCCCTACTCAGCGATGCAACCCGGTAGTACTATCTATTCAAAATCCAGAAGTTAGTGACTCAGGAATATATGCAATACTATCTCCAACATGGTCAGGTGTGTGTGTGCTAATTATGCTAATTATCCCATTCACTATAGGTCCTACAGATTCATTGAACTTAAAACCGACCCAAGTTCTATATAAGACTGGACCGGACCATGTCCACAAGAGGTCCTTGTCCCCACAGCCTAAAGAAACTCTGGTGTACCTGAACATGCCTGGACAAGTTGGTTTCATAAAATGTTTGGCCCATGGGCTGCGACAATAGTCTCCATTATCACTACCATAGTGACTGTAATTGCTATTTTAATTGTAATTGGCTGTTGCGTTGTCCCTTGCCTCACAGGTTTAATAGAGCGTCTGATCGCTACTGCCCTGGAGCGAAGGGATCCTCCATCACGAATTCTGTTGCTTCCAGTCGACCCCTAATTTCGACTTACTGATACATTAATCTAGTCTAATCAAAACTGAACGAATTAAGTTCTGGCTGAATAAATGAATGATCTAAATTCTAAGCCCTAAGGTGTTGCTCCTTGTGACTTATTCTGCCGTCCGAGTTTTGTACAATGATTTACATGATATATTGATAAAGACATTGAGATGTGTTATGCTCTATGAATGCTAAGGTTAAATTGATATGATTAATTTTATTTGTAGAGGGAGCGTTTTGCCACTCTACTATGTAAGTGTGATCACATGTGTTTATGTGATCAAAGGGAGGAGTCTGTGAGGAAATAATTTTGGTTTGTCTAATTCATCTAAGGTCGCTGATGCTTCTGACGTCCTGTTCTTGTGTTATCAATCTTTAGTTACTAATACATTGAGGTTTACGACAACTATGGGTGATTTAACTGCTGATTCAGTAAAAAACTAGAGACGTGGTGTTTTAAACTGGACTTTGTCTGTGTGTTGTTTCTTAAACTAGGACTTGACCTGTGTTTTATTACCATGTTATGTACCACCATGACACGTTGTCTGCATAAAGTTCAATACCTAAGGGTCCTAGTAATGGGTTAATGGTTTACTAGTCTGTAGGTTAAATTTACCTCAGTTCTGTACCAAGAGGGAGACGCCAGTGAATCCTGAACTAATCATGCCTGTATCCTCTGCTGATCCAACATTAAAAGTGCCTTTACTGAACCAGCTCAGACTCCTGCATTTCTTCTACGAGGTCGTAAGAGTTTCTTCTCACAGTAGCAGTAGTAGCAGTAGCAGTAGTAGTAGTAGTAGCAGTAGTAGTAGTAGCAGTAGTAGCAGTAGCAGTAGTAGTAGCAGTAGTAGCTCGGTAGAAGTAGAATTAGAGGTGCCATGTTTTTGTCGGATTCAGTTCAAAGTTTTGATTTTCAGACTGAAATATAAAACGTTCAGATCGAGGTTTAGCTGCTTTTATGCAACATAATAAATACAGTAAATGTGTTATTTTGCTTAAAGCTCAAGGCTTAAAAGTAAAACGTCTCTTATGAGCCATGTTCTTATGCCGTTTCCTCCTCAAAAACAAAACACACCTGGAGTTGTGTTTGTTTCATTCACATGTCTAAAAGAACTCTTGTTATTAAGCTCTGTTCTGATGGGATTAGTTTTCCAGGGGGATGTAGAGTAATGTGGGTTTATCACAGTATATATCTGTAATATAAATGACCATTCACACAGGACGAGAAAGGTCCGGAATATTTGACATGGGAGGAGTTTGTTTACGCTCTGCCGTCACGTATTCGTCGCCGTAAAAGCATCAGCTGAAGATAGAGAAGTCATGATTAGCCCATGTGAAATATTAGCGAACTATGCAAATTATTGCCCATAATCAGGACTAATAGAGCATACGTGACCTAAAACAAGCAGAAGTTTCATGCCTCTGACGACTGATTTATCCCTCTTGGGCTTTTTCATTGGTCGATGTGTGCGTTTGTTTGAGAGTACCGGTAGATCATTTTGTTTGCCGGCAAAACAAAGCGCTTCAAGCTCCTCCATGTTTGAAAATTGCGGTAAATTATTTCTTTAAAAGGATGTGACGAAATATTATATACATCTTTACCGAGGGTCGCATTCGCACGGGATTAATATTACCTATGGTCATTCCTCCAGACCGTTTTACATACTCTGTTATGATAAAAGGAGAAGTTCAATTTGTCAACTGGACAAAGTTTGTTTGGTTGAAAACGTTTCGCCGCTCATCCGAGAGGCTTCTTCAGTTCTGGTTCTAGTGCTGGTTAGACCCTGTTTATATCTAGCTGCAGGGAGGAGCTCACTACACTGAAATCGTTCTGAAACTATCTCAACTAATCTGTATCTTTTGTTTCTCTGGCGTCTCGTTTAGCATCTCTATTCAGCCCTAGGAGGAGCTCACTGCACTGAAATAGCTCTGAAACTATCTCAACTCATTTGTTCCTTTTTGTTATTCGAATTTCTCTGGCGTATAGTTTAGCATCTCTATTCAGACTAACGACCGTCTCCACCCCTCTGTCCCTGACTTGTCTGCCCTAATGTTTCTTTAGTCTGTTCTGACTTGGTTTAAGAATCAAATTATAAATCGGAGACAAGTTATGTCTAACTCCCCCATTTCTGTTTAACGACGGATTCTCTTTTTTGACAAAAATTGCCTCTTTAACTCCCCTCTCAAACCAGTTCTTTTCCCTGGCTAAGATCTGAACCTCACTGTCCTCAAACGAATGGCCCGTGGCTTCTAGGTGAAGATGTACGGCAGATGACGGTCCACTTTGGCACGCCCGTCTGTGTTGGCGTGCCAAAGTGGAGAGAACAGACGAACAGACGAAAGAAACATTAGGGCAGACAAGACAGGGACAGAGGGGTGGAGACGGTCGTTAGTCTGAATAGAGATGCTAAACTATACGCCAGAGAAATTCGAATAACAAAAAGGAACAAATGAGTTGAGATAGTTTCAGAATTATTTCAGTGTAGGGAGCTCCTCCCTGCAGCTAGATATAAACAGGGTCTAACCAGCACTAGAACCAGAGCTGACGAAGCCTCTCGGATGAGCGGCGAAACGTTTTCAACCAAACAAACTTTGTCCAGTTGACAAATTGAACTTCTCCTTTTATCATGGATTCTACCTGGACGACTGAGGGACTTTTCCTGCATCTTAAGAACAAATACTCGCTCGTGCGTTCAGACAGGACTAAATTCCCTGGTAATTATTACTTCACCCCATGTCACCCCATAAAACTAATCCCGTCCGAATAGGGCTTTAACCCTCCGGTCGTGTTCGCCTCCAGCCCCCTACTTTAGTGTTCCCGGTCAAAATTGACCGGTCTGTTTTAACTGCTCTTAAATTAGCACAAACATTTTTTTTTCCACACCAATTTTTTTATTAAGCATTCTTTAGTTGAGAACAATGTTTCAAAGTAGTGTCTAACAACAATTTATAGAAGTAAACATTAAATAACATCAGTTAAAATACAATTGGGCACTGAAAATGAACTACAAAATGAACATATAATACAAAAAATAAATGGAAAACCAAACACCAAACTTAACAGGGTGTGTGTGTGTGTGTGTGTGTGTGTGTGTGTGTGTGTGTGTGTGTAGGTGTGTGTGTGTGTGTGTGTGTGTGTATTCATGCAAATGAGTGGCATGTGACACTCAGGTCAGAGTGGGCCTTGCAAACATAAGCATGACATTAGCAGCATGTCGGGCTTGTTTTGATGTCTCTAGGGGCACAGAGGCCACAACGCTTCCTTTTCTGCCCATGTCCTTGTTGGGGGAGAACAGCCAGGGCTGGGGCTGGAGCTTACATGCTCCTAACCAGAATGGCGGAGGCTGGTGTGCGGGGAATGTGCTGGCGTCGCTGTATAAGAGGAGTCACCAAAGCGAGGAAAAGTCTCCTCTTGAAACGTTTCCCCTGATTCCAGGTTGGGTTGATTGCTGTCTACATCACATATGTGTTGAAAGCTAACACATCCAGGATGTTGTGGAACAGTGCCACAGGTCAGCGAGCCGTCATCCGCTTACAGGTGTATGTACCAGTAAGCTGCAATAAAGGAACAATAAATAATAAGAGATTAGGAACAATATTCAATCTGTCATACACAAAATGCTATGATTCACCTAGATAAAAATAAAACAAAATGCATGATGAGACTTTACATTACCTTATCAAGGCAGTCAACGCCTCTCTTGTTCTTGTTGTAGTCCTGGATCATCAGGGGCTTCCTGTCCTCTGAGGTGCTGACAGCGGCGTCTTTGTGTACTGTGCTCATCAGGATGACATTTCTGTTCTTCTTGGGAAAGTATGACACAAGAGTGTGAGTGTCAGTGAATGCAAATTGTGATGAGAGTGCCTGTCTTCCTCTGGTCGATACCAGCGCAGGGGGAAGTTCGGGCTTGTTCTTCCTCACTGTCCCTACCATGGTGAGCTTTCTTTTCAGTAGCTCCTGACCAAAAGCATGTGATGTGAAGAAGTTGTCCCATGCCCTTGGAGACCGGTTGTCATGTCCAGCACAACACGCATACCCTGGTTTGTATGTGTGTGTGTGTGTGTGTGTGTGTGTGTGTATGTGTGTGTGTGTGTGTGTGTATGTGTGTGTGTGTGTGTGTGTGTGCGTGTGCGTGTGTGTGTGTGTGTGTGTGTGTGTGTGTGTGTGTGAGTGAGTGAGCTGGGGCAGTGTGTATGGGGATGTTTTCTGTATGTTGAATGAATTTACTCTGGATACCCATTCATTTCCTATGGCGGTCACTTTTGACCGGGAACACCACAGGTGTAACAAGGTTGATTAAAACACTCAAAATTTAACGAAATAGGTGATCATCACTTTTATATGTTCAAGTCCACAGTGTGGAGGATATCATAAGGTCTTGAGGTAATCAGATGAAAAACATAATATTTATGAATATTATAAGTTGTAAAACGGTCAGATTTGACCCGAACACGACAGGAGGGTTAAAGGAGAATTAATGTTTTTTACAATCTGAGCCTTATTTCGGTAATAAAACAAGTTGTTTTACTCACCCATAGCACTTTCGTAGCAGTTTCGTAGATGTTTTAGTTTACTGATATCCATAACGTGAGTTCTCGGGGCACATGTTTGCGGTCTCCAAATAACACAAACTTTAGCACTTTTCAAATTACAGAACCTCAGTCTTAGTCCACACTTTCGTTTGAGTCAAAAGTGCCTCTAATCCGAGATTTATCCATAGTTTGGAGTAGATGAGGAGGACAGTGCGCATGTGCGGAGTCACAGCTGATTTCGCTCTCAGCTCTTGGGACCCAAACATGAAAGGCAAAGCTGTAAATTATGGCTAAATACGAATATCGCTAATCTAAAACATCTCCGGAAATGCTCCAAATGACACCAAAGTGCTATGGGTGAGTAAAACAACTTGTTTTATTACCGAAATAAGGCTCAGATTGTAAAAAACGTTAATTCTCCTTTAATCTGTCTCCATCTCCAAAACTCAAAACGCTCTGTTCCACCTTGCAATGTCATGAACAGCTCCTTTTACCTTTAGTTCAGTAAAGTTCGGCAATTCCAGGACTGAAATTATCCAAATGATCCTAGTGAAGGTGTGTGGAGTTTAAAAACACAGATTTGAACCTGAAGATACCTCGGGGATGCACTGACAGTCGGTGACCACTTTGACGATGTCGTCCAGGGGCAGGAGAGAGTGGCACTTGAGTTCTGTGTAAACGTTCTTGCCCTCGGTGCAGCCGGCGAGCAGCTCCACCAGGGTCATGTGATACGCCAGAGCCCCGCCCTCGTCTCCTCGCTCGCGCTCGGACCCCATCATCTGCAGCAGCACCGGGAACGACGAGCGGTCGTTATAGAAGACCAGCACGTCCTCACCGCCGTTCACCAACTGAACACAGGAGAGATCAGGGAGGAATGAATGGTTCAACAGAGGTGCAAAACACGGGACACATTAAGATGCATAAAAATATAACTGATGTGTGATGCTAACTGTAGGCACTGATCTGTCTGAGGCTTTGTTAGACTTTAAAGGGATAGTTCGGGTTTTTTGATGTGAACCTGTATGGCGTCCCCTTCAGTAGTCTCGTCCATTAAAGGTCCCATGGCATGAAATTTTCACTTTCTGGCTAAAAGTTGCAAAATGTGTAAACTTTTCTGCGTTTTAAAAAAAGACAGTCCAAACGGGCAATTCTGAACAAGGGAACTTTCTGACGTCACACTCGGGGAAAGGTTTCCACCCCCGTCTGGATGCCTACCCACCGTCTCTGGAAATCACGCCCAGAGAGTTTGAACTGCAAACGAGCTACGAAATGTGAGATGCGTTTTTTTATTTGCCTGGAGACACGTGAGAGTGTTTCCAGGCTCGGATGTCCTTTATCCGAGCCTCCGAACCTCTGAAACAGCAGTGGTTTCATTTTATTTTCTGTGGAAATGTGTTTTTTTTTGTTGTCCATGAAAAATTTAGCAGCCTAATTCACATGGTGCTATTTTCTCTCGAGTCGTATCACTGCGCGACTATTACTTATTATTATTATTATTATTATTCCCTCCCGTGGATCCACCACCCGCGGGAGAATTCATGGGGGCTGGTGCATTGTGTTCTGGGCAGCAGATCTGCTTGGACTTGCTGCCCCCGCGACCCAGAAATGGAAAAGCGGAAGAAGATGGATGGATTATTATTATTAACCTGTTCACTTGTAAACATCGTCACTTACAAGTGAACAGGCTAATAATAAGTAATAGGCGCGCAGTGATACGACTCGAGAGAAAATAGCACCATACGCATTAGGCTGCTGAACAAGCTTTATTAAATGTCCCCGCTAACTTACCGGAACTACGTTCGCGAGCTACAGAACCGGAGCAGAACTGGGCCACGATGACGCTGTCAGGGGTAAGTCAGTGTTAATGGACGACACTGCTGAAGGGGACGCCATACAGATTCATATAAAAAACCAAAAAACAAAAAACGCACTATCCCTTTAAGTCCCTTTCAAAGAACATTACAGTCAGAAGGTAAAAAGAGAAATTTAATTTGTCAACTGGACAAAGTCAGTTCAGAACTGACGAAGCCTCTCGGATGAGCTGCGAAACGTTTTCAACCAAATAAGCTTTGTCCAGTTGACAAATTGAATTTCTCCTTTTACCATGGATTCCACCTGGACGACTGAGGGATTCTTCACATTACAGTCAGAAGCGAGTTACAACAGTTTTTCAGTGACACTTTACCTTTTTGTTGAAAATCAAACTCCTAAACAGAACCACAAACCATGCATGCAAACGCCACTGTGTGGCGTTTGCATGCATGGTCTGGGTTCGATCCCCGGGTCGCCCGAGCCTTTCTGTGTGGAGTTTGCATGTTCTCCCCGTGTCTGGGTGGGTTTCCTCCGGGCACTCCGGTTTCCCCCACCAACCTAAAACATGCTCCGTAGGTACCTCCAGCCGAAGCAAGAAGATCATGGAGATGGTCCCCGGGCGCCCTAATGTGTGCTGCCCACTGCTCCTAATATATGTATATATATATAGGATGGGTTAAAATGCAGAGAAGAATTTCTCCAGTGTGAGATCAATAAAGTTCACTTCTTCTTCTTCTTCAAACCCTCGTATTGATCACAGGCTTCAGAAAATGTTTTGTCCACATAAAGGTTGGATTTTCTGTTTTATTTTTCAGGCCATCTTAAACTTTTCTGGCTGTGTTTGCCAGTGTGTGCACTGGGTCACCATGAAAACTGCTGAACATTCTGCCATAGACAAACATGCAGAACCCCCCCAGTGTGATGTCAGTGTAACAGTCGCACAAACTGGACGTACGGAACACCGTTCGAACCTCAGTCATGACTTTGTCTTGGCATTTCTTTACAAACTTGCCGTCCGCCCTGACGATGGTTTGTAGAAAGCGCAGGTACTGAACATGGCGTCCGTGAGTTTCGATGGAGTGGACAAAATGGTGGACGACGCGGTCGCTGATCTCATGACACAGCTGGTAGTTATTCATAAAGATGTGACGCATCGTCTCTGCCTCCAGGAGCTAAGAGATTAAAAAAGAGATCTGTAATAATTATGTCTGAATATCTTCTGTTCCTTCTAACGTCGCTCTGTCGCTCTGGTGACTGCAGTATTTGTACGGACTGTCTGTACTCACCCCTGGAGTGAGGAACAGGTTCAGGTGTTTATGGAGCAGGACTTGGTTCTGAGGGTTTCCTCTGCAGAAGTTCTGGAGAAACGTGTGCGCCAGTGTCATGATCTCGTTCATCTTCTCGTCGGTCTGTGGAGAAAAAACAGCGTTAAAGTCAGTCCAGGTTCATGGAGCTCAGGGGTCCCTCACCTTCTCGTAGGGGATCTGCAGCAGGTCCAGCACCACCGTGTGGGCCCCCATGTTCTTCAGGAGCCTCTGCTGCTGCACACGGCTCTTCTTACTGGGATAACAGAGTTTACTCAGACGCAGGAGGATCTGCACACACACACACACACATAAATAATATTTATATTTACACTGAATGTGACATCATAACTGTGCACAGACAGAGGTCTATGTTATATACATATATCATATATACTGTACATGTAGTAGTAGTAGTAATTTATTTCGAGCCTATGATACTTGTAGTGCACAGAAAATGTAGTGTCATACAATTTAAATAAACAGCAAAAAAGAACAGAAAAAAAAGAAAGAATATATAGACACAAATACGTTTTGCAACAGGGGGAACTCCCTTCCCGGTGCGTAACTGGGATTCCCCCGGCAGCGTGCTGCGTGATACGGCTGTATTCTTCCGCACTGGAAAATAGTTCCCACCCAAAATGACCAAGTCAAGCTCTCCGTGTTGATTTGCACATTTATTTGCACTCGATATGAATGCGCACTACACACAAAGTAATTGGGAAACGCATCGAGCAAATTAATTCCTTTTGGCCGAAATCTTTCTCTGGCGACGTTAGACTCCAGTCTAAGGCGGAGGAGCACCAGATACCGCGGCGGTCAATGGTGACAGACTCGGACAATGGATGGGTGACCAGAAAAACGCTTTCCACCACTTATTTTAGTCTCTGGACTGTGGGGAGATGCCCAAATTTGACCTGGGGGTGGCATATCCCTTTAAATAGTGATAACCAGAGGTACATATATGTGTATGATAAATGTATATACATATATCATATATACTGTACATACAGGGGGTCCTCGGGTTACGACGGTCTCGACTTACGACGTTTCGTGGTTACGAACGCTCCCCCATTTAAAAATAAAAATAAAAATTACGCGTCATTCCGTCTTACGCGGTTTAGCGTGGTAAGCGACGTAAACAAACACGAGCGGCGCACGGCGGAAGAATACGCTCTGTTGTGGTTGTAGGGCGAAGAAGACGGCCTCGTGTGCGTGCCCAATGTGGGCGGAAGTACCTGATGTGGGCTCTGATCTGCTCCTATGAAAGCAGCAGTGATAACCAAGCAGTGTAGTGGTCTAATTATTGAGATGGAAAGGTTATTGGTGCTTTGGTTGGAAGATCAAAGGCAAAATCCGACTTACGACGAAATTCGGGTTACGACGCGTCTTAAGAACAGATCAACGTCGTAACCCGAGGACCCCCTGTATATGTATATGATAAAAGTTTGTATATACATATATCATATATATATATGTACACACACAGTGGATGAACGTCACCTCTTTAACGATGTTGTAGTTGTTCGCTTTGTTGCTGTCGATCTGGGGTTTGTGGTCTCCGTCCTGAACTGGACTCAGAACTGTTTCCTGTCGAGGAGGAAATGAGTTTGAAAAACACTTAACGGTTTTCACACGTTAAAATGAGACGTTCTGTCTGAATGTGGATCGTTTACAGTCACGTTCAGCACACAGAGAGAGAGAGTGTGTGTGTGTGTTTGTGTGTTACGTGTGTGTGTGTGTGTCTGACCTCCAGGTTGTGTTCTTTGTGTGTGTGTGTGTGTGTGTGTGTGTGTGTGTGTGTCTGACCTCCAGGTTGTGTTCTTTGTGTGTGTGTGTGTGTGTGTGTGTCTGACCTCCAGGTTGTGTTCTTTGTGTGTGTGTGTGTGTGTGTGTGTGTCTGACCTCCAGGTTGTGTTCTTTGTGTGTGTGTGTGTGTGTGTGTGTGTATCTGACCTCCAGGTTGTGTTCTTTGTGTGTGTGTGTGTGTTACGTGTGTGTGTGTATCTGACCTCCAGGTTGTGTTCTTTGTGTGTGTGCGTGTGTGTGTGTGTGTGTATCTGACCTCCAGGTTGTGTTCTTTGTGTGTGTGTGTTTGTGTGTTACGTGTGTGTGTGTATCTGACCTCCAGGTTGTGTTCTTTGTGTGTGTGTGTGTGTGTGTATCTGACCTCCAGGTTGTGTTCTTGTGTGTGTGTGTGTGTGTGTGTGTGTGTGTATCTGACCTCCAGGTTGTGTTCTTTGTGTGTGTGTGTGTGTGTGTGTGTATCTGACCTCCAGGTTGTGTTCTTTGTGTGTGTGTGTGTGTGTGTATCTGACCTCCAGGTTGTGTTCTTTGTGTGTGTGCGTGTGTGATACGTGTGTGTGTATCTGACCTCCAGGTTGTGTTCTTTGTGTGTGTGCGTGTGCGTGTGTGTGTGTGTGTATCTGACCTCCAGGTTGTGTTCTTTGTGTGTGTGTGTGTTACGTGTATGTGTGTGTGTATCTGACCTCCAGGTTGTGTTCTTTGTGTGTGTGCGTGTGTGTGATACGTGTGTGTGTATCTGACCTCCAGGTTGTGTTCTTTCCCCGGTCGTAGTTCTCCGCTCTTCTCCACCCACAGCTCAGACTTCTCCACCGTGAGGCGGAGCTGGTCCAGGTCCGTCTTGATCTGTTTGTAGTTCTCCACATCCTGTTCTGAGACCAACAACTGGACCTGACACACACACACACACACCACACACACACACGCACACGCACACAGACGCACACACAGACGCACACAGTTTTATATTAATGACATCACACTGAGAGAATTGTAAAATTTTAAAGTTTGTCACAATTATATAAAAGAAACCAATTTTTTTCTTATATTTTTCAATATTTCAACAAAATAAAGGTGTGTTTTTTTTCTATTTTAATTTCTTCAATAAAATACATTTGTACATGAAGGAGTTTTAAACCACTGTATAACATGGTTGCTAGGTAACAGTTATGTAATTCCCTCGCATGATGTCACGATTTCCAAGCAGGAAGTACAATTTTAAGCCTAAAAAATGGCCCAAGTGGAAGAACTATAAAAGTTTTAGCTAAATCTTCAATATAATGACCTTAAAGGAATATTAACGTTTTTACAATCTGAACCTTATTTTGCTGATAAAACCCATAGTACTTTGGTGTCATTTGGAGCATTTCCGGAGATTTTGTAGTTTAGCGATATCTGTTAACGTGAGTGCTTGGGGCAGGCGATTTCAGTCACCAAATAATACAAACTTTAGCACATTTCAAATTACAGAAGCTCAATGTCTTAGTCGATACTTTCGTTTGAGTCAAAAGTGCCTCTAATCCGAGATTTATCCATACATTACATACATTAATTTAATTTGTTTTGTTTATTTTATTTTTATTTTTTATTCCTTTCTGTAAAGCGTCTTTGAGTTGTTTTGAAAAGCGCTATATAAATCTTATGTATTATTATTATTATTATTATTATTATACAGTGGTACCTCACCTTACGAAATTAATTCGTTCCAGAAGTGGTTTCGTAACGTGAATTTTTCGTAAGTTGAGTAGCTATTTCAATGGAAAAAGCCTGATTTGTTCCAAGGCCCCGATCCAAGTTTTTTTTTTATAGTGTAACTTTTTTTTATAGTGTAACACTGTGTTCTGGGTCCTGATTGGCTAAGAGACTGTAGAGCCAGGACTAAACGTGGACTAAACCAGGTCTAAACAAGGTCTATACCTGGACTGGACCAGGACTAAACCTGGACTAGACCAGGTGGATTAAAGCACCGCGTGCGGGTCCATTTCCTGGTTTCGTGCTAGCTCTGCTATTAGCAGCAGCACCGGTGTACCTCACGAGTCACGGCTGAGGCAAGCAGCGAGGAGGGGAGGGGATGTGCCTCCTCTTGGGACCGCACACAGTCCGAGCGCATGAACGAACACAGGCAAGAGCCGCAGTGGTTTAATCCTGGTTTAATCCTGGTTTAGACCTGGTTTACACCTGGTCTAGAGGAGGGTGCTCGCAGCCCCGCGCCGGGTCATGCTGCGCCATCACGTGTCTGCGCGCACACACACCGCCCTCCCCCTTCCCCCCACACTTCACTATTAATAATTTTGTTGAAAATCTATGAAAGTTTGAGTGTTTAAACGAGAGACAAATGTAAGAAAAGTTTAAATCCAGTCTGAGAAAACCATATAATGTGTGTGACTGAGCGCGCATTATTTGAATTTTTGAGATTTCGCGTTTCGTAACTTGAATTTTCTTTCGTATCTAGAGACCAAAATTTAACGTGAAGGCGTTTCGTAACTTGGAATTTTCGTTTGTTGGGTCTTTCGTAAGGTGAGGTACCACTGTAGTTTTGAGTAGATGAGGAGGACAGTGCGCATGTGCTCAGTCACAGCTGATTTGCAGATAAGAAGACGCTAATAACTTTTCTGTTTTGATCAAGACATGGCTGAAGATTGGGACTTGGAGACTGAAGAGGATTTATTTGAGTATGATGTCCGTCCCTGTCGTTTTGAGCCCGAGTATACGGATGAGGAGGTATTAGAAAGAATGAAGCGGAGACAGTTTGAGGAGCAGCAGAGAACAGCCATCGGTTTCACATTACTTCTCAGAATCGTGTGCTGAATCCGCTGGCCTTCTTTCTTTTCCTTTGCTGGTAAAAAATCGTCCTGACTGAAGTGGGTACTGCAAACACGATGGTCCAAACGTCTTACAGCTTTGCCTTTCATGTTTGGTCCATTCTCAAAGCGACTAGCCACAGCTTCAATAACTCCGGATTGTGACGAGGAAGTCTGTGAAAACTCAACTTCGTCCAAGCTGTTGTTTTGTTTTCACAACCGGGATAAATGCATGTTCGCACCATTTCGGGTTTTCTCAAGCGGAGATGTTTTCTTCTTCTTATTCCTTTGCTTCTTTATGACTATAACCGAGAGCTGAGAGCGAAATCAGCTGTGACTCCGCACATGCGCACTGTCCTCCTCATCTACTCCAAACTATGGCTAAATCTCGGATTAGAGGCACTTTTGACTCAAACGAAAGTGTAGACTAAGACATTGAGCTTCTGTAATTTGAAAAGTGATAAAGTTTGTGTTATTTGGTGACTGCAATCGCATGCCCCAAACACTCACGTTAAACGGATATCGCTAAACTACAAAATCAAAGTACAACAGATGAGTAAATGATGCTGTTTTATTACCGAAATAAGGTTCAGATTGTAAAAACGTTAATATTCCTTTAAGTATGTTTTGGTTAAATTAGTTCAACTCGTCATGCTCCACTATGAAACACTGCATTCAAAACAATAACATCTCAAAGTTCCACAGTGAACCTTTAACCCACACAGACAGAGTCGTTAGTTTTTGTGAATAGCGTCGCCGTGGTTACCTGCTTAAAGGCCTGCAGCACCTCGGCTCTCTGGCTGAAGTGTTTGAAGATGAGCTGCAGAGATCCGGACACCAGCGGGGGGTAATCCTGCATGATCAGGTGAATTAAAACCCGCAAAAACGTCCGACCGCCCTCGTCGTCCAACTCCACGGCGCAAACTTCAGAGCTGGAACCATCAACAACACGTGACGCGACGGAAATGTTTAAGAAGGTTTCGTTTTCTTTGAGAGATTCCCGCTCATACCTTCCTGCAAACATGCACTCCGCACGGGTCGCGATCTCGTCGATGTCTGGGTCCGACGCTGTGGTGAAAAACAGAATAATTCATGTAAATGTGATATAAGCAATCAATACTGCATAATTTGACTTCTACGGGGTGTTAAAGAGGGGTATTTGACTTCCATGGGGTATTAACTGTAACACGTACCACATTTAGATCACCATGTCACCTTTTACTGTTTTGAAAATGCTGTATTCGCCCAAAATAACATGTTAACAGGTTATTTTTTCAGACCGAGGGTTTGTTTTCAGACCTGACAGTTTGGACTGCTCCCTGCGGTCTTCCTCAGGGTCTCATGATGTTTCTGTGACGTGTCCGGTCGGCTGATTTAAACAGGTTTTGGCGCAGTCTTCCTACCGGTGGAGGCAGGACGACAGCGCCATCTGCAGTCTGACTTCCTCAGGACAGTATCCCAGGTGTGCGAGAGTAAAAAAAGCCTCTTCGTTCCAGTTTATCGTCCCGTGGGCACTAGGGTTATAACTTTTTTTTCCTAAATCAAAGTTCTGCATCATGATTGGATGAACTTTTTTGATATAATTGAAGAAACCAAACTCCATTTTCAACACTCTTTTAAAGAAGTCCCCCCGAAACAAAAAAAGTATTAAATACACATTACAGCCAATGATATGAAATGTGAAACCGTGTGAAGTGATCACAAGGGCCATTACAAGTCATTTTGACTGAAAATGGATCAATGATAAGTTGTACTGCCGTCATAATATACTGGATAAAAGGAGAAATTCAATTTGTCAACTGGACAAAGTTTGTTTGGTCGAAAACGTTTCGCAGCTCATCCGAGAGGCTTCGTCAGTTCTGGTTAGAGTGCTGATGCACACTGCTTATATCTCGCTGCAGGGAGGAGCTAACAACACTGAAATTATTCTGAAACTATCTCACCTATTTGTTTTTGTGTAGGCGCTTTGTGTTACAATTTTGTATGAAAAGCGCCTTATAAATATTGTTTGTTTGTTTGTTTGAGTTTCTATCTTTTGTTTTTCCAATTTCTCTGGCGTCTAGTTTAGCATACCCATTCAACCCCTAACGACCGTTTTCACACCTCTGGACCTGACCTGGCTGCCCTATTGTTTCCTTTGTCTGTTTTGACTTTGATTTGAGAATGGAATTATATATGGGGGATAAATTATGTCTGACTCCCCCATTTCTGTTTAAAGGAGGATTCTCTTTTTTGACAAAAATCGCCTCTTTAACTCCCCTCTCAAACCAGTTCTTTTCCCTGGCCAAGATCTGAACCTCACTGTCCTCAAAAGAATGGCCCGTGGCTTCTAGGTGGAGATGTACGGCAGATGACGGTCCACTCTGGCCCGCCCGTCTGTGTTGGTACATCACACTACACTGAATGGAGTAGACCACATTGCTTTGTTTGTGGCTCGGTGTTTTGTCATTTGGGTGGACGAGTTTTTGTCTTAAGTGTTTGTGGGTTTGAAATAAACTGGGATTTCATATTGTCTGAAAATCCTCTGTAGTTTTTCAGAAACACCGGCCAGGTACGGAATCGCTACCCCTTTCCTCCTGGGTTCGGATTCTCTGTCGTCTTGTTTCTTGTCCTTGTCTCTCTTGGTTTTGTTGAACGCCCATTTAGGATATCCACAAACAGAGAGGACTTCCTGCACATGTTGTTCTTCTTTCTCCTTACCCTCTGTGCTTGTGGGAACCACTTGGGCCCTGTGTTGTAATGTCCGAATAGGATAATATACTGGAGTTTATAAGCCATGTAAATTTGGGGAAATCTGTCTCGTTTAGTAGTGATACATTGTAGCCTACAGCTTTCCCCGAATCCTGGAGTTTCAGTTTCACTTTCACTGTATAAGCCAGTAGACTGTAGAGGTTGTTGGTTGGTTTTACGACTTTTTCCAAAAATATGACCAAATGAAGGTCAATTCCTTTCATTACTAGCAAAAGTTCATCAAAATATGATACAGGGTATAGAGGTTGTAAAAAAGTTATAACCCTAGTGGGCACGTTTCCATATTTGGATTTGCCTCTTTAATCCAGAGACGATGTTTGTTTTCCTCTGTCCCAGTGATGTTTGCTCCGTCCCCATCCATAATGTGGTTCTCTCACACCTGGAATACTGTCCTGAGGAAGTCGGACTGCAGATGGCGCTGTCCTCTTGTCTCCACGGGTAGGAAAACGGCGCCAAAACCTGTTTAACCCATAAGAACCCAGACCCATTTTTCCTTAAAGGACAATTATGTGGGATATACCACAGATCAGACCAGAGTATTGTTATCAGGTTTTTCATTCTTATTTTATATGTTATAGCGATATTTCCGTAACTGGTTTGATACTTTCTTTAACAGATTTGGTCAGATGAGGTTGAATGTGATATAGGACATGTTATCAAAGCATTAGAACTGTTAAATGTGTTTGAAATGACCTGGAGTATTAAAAAAAACAGCTTTTTGAAATTAGCTGCTTCCTTGAAATTTGCACTTCCTGTTAGGGTCACATGACTGTCACATGGTCATCATACTAGGATATAATTGTCGCTTAGGGACTTAATAGCCGTGTCTCAATTCGCAGTGTGCATACTTCAGATTGTTTGAAGGGTACAGTCCGGAGTGCACTCCGCGGACCGCATGGGCGTCGGCGAAATGCGACAGGTCTCACAACTACCAGATGCAGCTGCCAACTCCATTTTCTCCCGTAGAAGAAGTAGCGCGCGGTGCATGCTGGGATATATGACTGCGCGAAGTGTGCATGGACGCACAGTTGGTTCACGCCCCGATTTCCATGGAAACGACTGCGGTTTTCAGGGCGCATTTTAACTGTGCGTGACAAAAATGAAATGGGACAGCGGTTAAATGCGCCGTTAAAACCACACTCCGAACTGTGCACACTGCGAATTGAGACACGGCAAATGAGTTCAGGTCAGACAAAGTTTTATAAGGAAAAGACTGGGGCATTCAAAGTGTAACACTGGTGTCACCGTGGGTCACAGCGACATCACGGCACCCTGAGGAAGACCGCAGGGAGCAGTCCAAACTCAGGTCTGAAAACAAACTCTTGGTCTGAAAAAAGAACCTAAGAACATTCATTATCGGAAGACCAAATGAACCTCATTGGCATGTATGAACATTTAAGTTTCGGTCTCCCTTCCCTTTGCTCCCCGAGCTACGTTACTCCCCCTTCAGAGCAATATCACAACACAATCAGTGTGTGCATCCCGCTAATGAAGCTACTGCAAATCACATCAGGTTTGTCAAGTTGCTGTGTACAGTTTTGTATCATGTTTTTGTGTATTTATGGAGAATTGTCGTGTGGAGCGTGAGGGGCGTAGGCTTGTGGGCGGAGCCTCGTACAGACCCGTAAGGAGGGTTTGAATAGGGTCCGGGAGAGATCTAAAACCTCTTCAGGCCTGTTTTTGACGTCATAACATGGTAGTAAGATTTTTTTTCCTCTTGAATTTTTAACTGAAAAACGACTTACGAATGAACAAACTCTCCGTGGATATGTTCTTGTCTCCAAATTCTTTCTTGTAAATCGACAGCAGGTACGTGATCCTGTAGTCCAACCGAACACTTAAGATGAACTAGAACCAAAATAAGAGAAATTTTAATATCAGTGTAATTATGAGGGCTTAAATATTATAAATAAAACATAATGAAATTGAAGCACTAATTCAAACTCCCTGTTCTTTTCAAATAACTAGTGACTTATCAATGGCCATTTAGCATAACTGCCCAAGTAATTTTTTGGTCAAACTGAGTTTTGGGTCTTGATCCACTCTCCAGACCTTGCAGTTTATTTTTGTTTTATTTTTGTATTTTACGGAAAACATTACAAACTTACTCCACCCTCAGTGCACAATCATGACCTGATCTTTGAAGCCATTTGAACATGAGCATTTTAGGCACTTATTTTTATTTCTTAGAGTTCAAGAGTTCTTATGTGTCTTCTATGAGGTTCTCCTGCCATTTGAAATAGTCCCTCAAAGTGATTTTATGCGTCTTTAACCCTTTCTTGCATTGTGGCCACATATGTTGCCTAAGTTTAAGTGGGTCAACTGGAGGGAAAACAGACATTTTCACCCCTAAAAGCATGCTGGCCACATACATGCAGCCCTGTAGTTCCATTCTATTGCTGCTAGATGGCGCTGTGATATCCTGTTGCAGAATCAAGATGGCAGCCACCAGTGGAAGCAGGTGAGTTTGACTTTCCAGACCCCCCAGGATTTCGGGCGCATTTTTTGTGATTGTTGTGGGCTAAAATGCCTGAATTTGCGGGAGCTTTTCCAAAAAGTTGCGATGAAAGTTGCGGTGCTTTTAAGGTTTTTGTTGCGATTTTGTTGCGGGAGGAAGTGAAAGTTGCGATAAATAGTTGCGATTTTCGCTTTTTGAAATTAAAATTGAATAATATTTTGAATACTGAGTTATTACTGACAAAAAGACACAGAGATCACAGATATGGTCCTAAAACAACCTTACCAATATCGAAAATAAATTACTACTAGGAGGGGAACTGTTTGGCCCGGTCTTTTGCTGTTATTTTTGTGGGCAAATGGCACCGCAGACATGTTTCTTTGCCATTAGAAGCCGTGTCCCAGTTCCCAGAGCGCGCGGCTCGGAGCGTGACCCGAAGGGCATGTGCGTCACACATTTCGACAGTACACCGGCGCGACGACTGCTGTCCCACTTCTTTTTTGTCCCATGCGCAGTTAACACGCGGTCCGAAGACCGCAGTTGTTAAGCGGTCCGCGGACTGCACTCAGGGCTGAGCAAGTGTGCACCTCCTTGACTGCAGTCTGAGCCCCCTTCGGGCCGCGCTCCGAGCTGTGCGCTCTGGGAACTGGGACACGGCCGCAGTTTTGTTTTGTCACACGGAAGTAAGGCAGAATGTTGCGGCTTCCAAACTCAAACCTTTTAGCCGCCGAGAATATGAGGTTGGGTCCTATGGCTCGCAGATTTGTGACGCGCAAAGAGGAGGCTGTGGTGACAGATACGCTGAGATCCAGATATGTTTTGTGCATTTATTACAAAAAGAGTGCACACAGCTATGACAGCGCAGCAGGATGAAATGGAACTCATGAAAACAGCAGGATGAACAGATTAACGTGAAAGATGAATGAATGGTTTGCGTTCAACAAAAAATACGGCTACACCCCAACCCTGACTCTCTCCTCTGTGTGACAGGTGAGCGCGCGCTTTTACACGCACACACTTCCGTACGTGCACACACCCACACTCACGTGAACCACCGCCTCTGCCGCACACACACACACAAACGCACCGTGCACCTCATCTCAGTTATGTCTCCTACACAGAAGGAAGTTGGTCGGCGTTCAATACATCACCGATGATTGGTCAAAATTTGTAAAAATTGCGGGAAAGTTGCGGTGATTGGTCAAAATTGCAACACCGCCCTGAATTCGCGGGGATTGGCTGAAGTTGCGTTGAAGTTGCAAATCGCAACATCGCGAATTCCTGGAGGGTCTGACTTTCTCACTTGTCAAGTGCAATAATTCCTCCATGGAGAGGAAAATGAAGGGAAAATCTATATCAGTTTAGTAAAATATTTGTTTTAGAACATGTAAAAGTAGTATTTAGTGATTTTCAAAGAAAAAGAAACAAACCAGGAGGTATTTTATCGACTGACCACATATGTGGCCACTATGCATATAGTATTAACCTTATAAATGCCAAATATGTACACATATGTGCCCAGTATGCATGCAAGTTTTTGTGTACTGTATTAATAATAATAAATACATTTTATTTCAAGGTGCCTTTCTAGACACTCAAGGACACCGCACAAAGACAATCAACTTAAAACAGGCAGCATATACAAAACAAAACAAAGAGAAAGGACAATGCAACACAAGTAAAATAAAACAGTCAGCAGGGAGAGAGATGATTAAGCTAACTAAAACCGGTAAACAGTCACAGCTCTCCTTTCTGCGGACTGAGGAGCCTCAGGGCCAAGACCAGCAGACTGAAAGACAGCTTCATCCACCAAACTGTCAGGATGCTCAACTCTCTCCCTGCCCTCCCTCCCCCAATCACACTGCTGCTTAAATGACACTGACACTGCTGCTTAAGTGACACATTTGAGCTTTATTCCGCTCCCCATTGTGTGTTTTACTTATGTGTATTCTATACAAGCCTTTTGTACTTTTACTCCGGGTATATGTGATGTTTTAGTCATGGTGTTTATTGTCTTGTTTATCACATGTTTTATGTTCACTGTGGGCCTAGGGGGCGCTGCAATTTCAAATCCTGTGTGTGCAACCTGTACATATGGTTTTTGACAATAAAGCTGAACTTTGAACTTTTTTACATAGTTTCTCCACCATGGAAAGACCCATTCACTCACCCTCATACACCAGTGTACACACACACTGAGGAGACCTGTGGGTCAGTGGATCATTCACTGCGGTCACATGGTAGGATCGGATTGGATTTCTCCAAATCCGATCCCGTTACTCGGCGGGTGGTCTGTCCTTAGATCCCAGTGCACATGAAACTCGTGTAATCAGATAATGGTCAGCGACCTGGCCGGCTCCGCTACGCTATGTGGCGCTGTCGTCCAACTACTTCCGGGTGATGGCTACTCAATAAAAACACAACAAACTATGTGGCGGTATACAAAGATGGCGCTCGAGGAGTTTGCCGGAGCAGCATTGGTGTACGTGTTGTGCATTCTTTCTTCGCAGCCATGATTTCGTCTGACTTTTACGGTAACAATCGCTACTTACGACGGCGTCGGCGCCTCCTGCCACTTCCGGGTGAAATCCCTGGCGAAAATTCCCGCGCATGCACAGTACGCCGATCCGAACCGATATCGTGCACAAGGCGCCACCGAGCGGATTACCATCGGCCTAAGCCAGGGGTTCCAATCGGATTCGGGAAACCAATCCCTGTACGATCCTTAGCCTGTGCACATGAATTCGATACGATCCCAGTCCGTTTGCAGTCGGATTACACTCGTCCATGTGCACGCAGTGACTGTTCTATTCATCGCACCTCACTTATTTGTCTCTCCTGGTTTAACATTTTTCATGCTTGAGTTTCTGTAGATGTTATGACAGTGATTTTGTTTCGTGCTTCACCTTGCAGCGCTGTTCTGAACCTACCTGCAGGATCTCTATAATCTTCAGCTTCGTGTCCATGACCATGACGTCTTCGGTGTCCGGGAGGAAGTGCCCTTTGGCGTATCTGAGCAAGGGCGGCGAGTCGGGGAGGCTGTGTGGCACCCCTCTGCTCATCACCATCTGAGTCATCATCTCGCCCACGCCATGGATCGTACGCAGGACGTTATTGCCTTAAAATGAAAAAGTTTAGCACATTTAACTCATTGGCTGCCGGAGACGTCTATAGACGTTCGGGCGAACCCAACCGTTGATTGCCAGAACGTCTATAGACGTTCAACACGTTTTTCAGCGGGGGTTGCTAGGATACGGCCTGGAGCAACTTTTGAGGTGTAATTCACATCTCTCAACCTGTAGATGGCGATGTTGTATCATTATTAGCCGATCAGAGCCGGGGAAGAAAGGAGGAGTGCAGCGTGTGTATGGTGTATTGGCCAGAGTAGTAAGATGGCGAGGCCAGAGAACCCGGAAAAGCAGATAACTGTTGATCAGCGCCTATGGAGCGATCAGATCGCTCTTGGGACCCAGGATCCTGGATCAGAGGATCGCAGAGACAAGCCGGATCAAGCAGCGAGGTCTGAGTAGAGATCTGCTGTGCCCGAGGGGGCGTGTCATGTGTGCGCTGCGCGGACCAGGGAGTCTCCTCAGAACTACGACAGCTCCAAAGAAGAAGTTTACTGACTTGGAGCAGTAATGCTGCTGCTGTATGGTAATTGTAATGAATGAAGTTGTGTGTGTGTGTGTGTGTGTGTGTGTGTGTGTGCGTGCGTGCGTGCGCGTGTGCGTGCGCGCATGCGTGTGTAGCTGTGTGTGTGTGTAAAGGTTTATGCATGGGCTTGTGTGTATGTACATATATATATGTGTGTGTGTGTGTGTGTGTGTGTGTATTAGTTTTTATTATGGGTCTGTACTCTGGGCCTCAGACAAAGCCTCAACAAAGTTCTATTTTATATGAAAAGATATTATATCCTGTAAACATCTCTTGGCACTATTCACAGAGCCTTATATTCTTATATTTGTAAATAAAAAATGTACTTTGTCATCAAAAATCTCTTTCTCTGTTATTTTAGATGTTTGAGGTGTCACTAAATCAATAAATATTGATGTCAAAGTCACTGATCTGCTCGAAATCCTTCTCTGAACTCAACGCTCGTTTTCTCCATTTCTTGCTCAAAAACCAGTGTTTTTGCTGAAACTTCCCTATGTTCTACTATCAGTTATTTGAGAACCGAAAAGGTTAGAAACATAATTTTTTTCCAGGTGAAAGAAGAGAGTCTAGGCTTTATTTTGATGTGTGCCATGTTTATATAGTCAAAGAACTCAGTATTCTGTGAGTCTTGTAAAATCAGTGAAAATTCTCTGAATCTCTGGCACTCTACAGGCTTAGATTTTGAAAACAGGCTGGCAGTGAAAGAGTTAAAGGTCCTATATTATGCAAAACTGAATATTGAGCTTTAAAGGAATATTAACGTTTTTTACAATCTGAACCTTATTTCGGTAATAAAACAAGTTGTTTTACTCACCCATAGCACTTTGGTGTCATTTGGAGCGGTTTCGTGGATGTTGTGTTGTAGCGATATCTGTTAACGTGAGTGCTTGGGGCAGGTGATTGCAGTCACCAAATAACACAAACTTAATCACTTTTCAAATCATAGAAGCTCAATGTCTTAGTCTACACTTTCGTTTGAGTCAAAAGTGCCTCTAATCCGAGATTTATCCATAGTTTGGAGTAGATGAGGAGGACAGTGCACATGTGCTCAGTCACAGCTGGTTTGCAGATAAGAAGACGCTCAGAACTTTTCTGTTGTGAGCGACACATGGCAGAAGATTGGGACTTTGAGGCTGAAGAGGACTTATGGAGGACTGAGGACTGAAGAGGAGTATACGGATGAGGAGACAGAATGGATACAGAAAGAATGAAGCGGAGACAGTTTTAGGAGCAGCAGAGAACAGCCATCAGTTTCACATTACTTCTCAGAATCGTGCGCTGAATCCGTTGGTCTTCTTTCTTTTCCTTTGCTGGTAAAAAATGGTCCTGACTGAAGTGGGGACTGCAAACACGATGGTCCAAACGTCTTACAGCTTTGCCTTTCATGTTTGGGTCCCGAGAGCTGAGAGCGAAATCAGCTGTGACTGAGCACATGTGCACTGTCCTCCTCATCTACTCCAAACTATGGATAAATCTCGGATTAGAGGCACTTTTGACTCAAACGAAAGTGTGGACTAAGACATTGAGCTTCTGTAATTTGAAAAGTGCTAAAGTTTGTGTTATTTGGTGACTGCAATCGCCTGCCCCAAACACTCACGTTACAGATATCGCTACACCACAACATCTACGAAACTGCTCCAAATGACACCAAAGTGCTATGGGTGAGTAAAACAACTTGTTTTATTACCGAAATAAGGCTCAGATTGTAAAAAACGTTAATATTCCTTTAAGCCATGTGCTTATGCTGTTTCCTTCTCAAAAACAGACCTGGAGTTGAGTTGAGTTTTGTTTCATTCACATGTTTGAGTAACACTTTATTATTCGTCTCTCTACATCTCCAAAGCTCCAAAAACGCTCTGTTCCACCTCATGATGTCATGAAGTGGTAGTTTTCAAGTGACCAGCTCCTTTTACCTTGGGCCCTTAAAGGTGCTTTGTGGAACTTTTCTGGTGGGGTTGGACATCCGCTTGTTTCCATTGATAAATTGTTTTGCCTTGAAACAGACCTACAGTTTTAACCTCTGACCCGTGGACCGTTCTGTTATAGTTTAGACATTTTAAATCACAATATTCATCTAAAACGACTTCAGAAAAGAAACAAATCTGTTGACTTTGGCGTTAGAAACCTGTGGAGTCCAATGGAGCTGACATGGATGTAAACATCAAGACAATAAAGAACCAGGACTAAACCAGGACTGAACCAGGACTGAACCAGGACTGAACCAGGAATAAACCAGAACTGAACCAGGAGTGAACCAAGAGTGAACCAGGTCTAAACCAGGACTAAACCAGGACTGAACCAGGACTGAACCAGGACTAGACCAGAACTAAACCAGGTCTAAACCAGGACTAAACCAGGACTAAACCAGGACTAAACCAGGACTGAACTAGGACTGAACCAGGAATAAACCAGAACTGAACCAGGAGTGAACCAAGAGTGAACCAAGAGTGAACCAAGAGTGAACCAGGACTGAACCAGGACTGAACCAGGACTGAACCAGGAATAAACCAGGACTAAACCAGGACTAAACCAGGACTGAACCAGGACTGAACCAGGAATAAACCAGAACTGAACCAGGAATAAACCAGAACTGAACCAGGAGTGAACCAAGAGTGAACCAAGAGTGAACCAGGTCTAAACCAGGACTAAACCAGGACTAAACCAGGACTAAACTAGGACTGAACTAGGACTGAACCAGGACTGAACCAGAACTAAACCAGGACTAAACCAGGTCTAAACCAGGAGTGAACCAGGACTGAACCAGGACTGAACCAGAACTAAACCAGGACTAAACCAGGACTGAACCAGGAGTGAACCAGGACTAAACCAGGACTAAACCAGGACTAAACCAGGACTGAACCAGGACTAAACCAGGAGTGAACCAGGACTGAAACAGGAATAAACCAGGACTAAACCAGGACTGAACCAGGACTAGACCAGAACTAAACCAGGACTAGACCAGGACTAGACCAGGACTGAACCAGGAATGAACCAGGACTGAACCAGAACTAAACCAGGACTAAACCAGGTCTAAACCAGGAGTGAACCAGGACTGAAACAGGAATAAACCAGGACTAAACCAGGACTAAATCAGGACTGAACCAGGACTAGACCAGAACTAAACCAGGACTAGACCAGGACTGAACCAGGACTAAACAAGGACTAAACCAGGAGTGAACCAGGACTGAACAAGGACTAAACCAGGTCTAAACCAGGACTAAACCAGGACTAATCCAGGCTGTGGGCCCCTCACACTAGAGCAGAGCGTTTTTTAACATTCGGACCAAAATGACGATGCAACGCTGCCCAATCCTACGAGTATCACCCATAAAGAACATCGAACTGGAGAAGGAAGAGACGCCACAGCGGGCGTGTACCGGTGGAGCTGAAAACGGGGGGAGATCGGCAAAACGACGTCTTGAAAATAAGCGATTAAAGATCACTCAAACATGCACAAATCAATCCACATACAACTTCTGGTGAGCAAATGTTTACGAGAAACAACTATAACTTGGCTAAAAGCTCTGAAAAGTCCATTTTGTATTAAGTATTAGACCTGTGTCCATGTTTGGTCAATCTGAGGAGTTTACACGGGAGAATTTGGAGTTGCAGCTTTAAAATAACATTGTGAAATATATTGTGAATAGAAGAGGAACATTACCGGCCTCGGGGCTCTTGCTGAGTTTATTCATGAAGGTGAGTGGGTGCTGAACGATATCCAGAATGGCCAGCAGGGTGCGCGTGAGCCGCAGGAGCTCACTGAAACTGTAGAAGCCAAAGTAAACCAAGTTACGCGCCAAGTTCACCACCTACGGGAGACGAGTTCTACAGGTTAGAATGTAAATCATGGAAACTTTCACTAGAATATAAGAACTTACATGAAATGATTTAAAAAATATATATAATGAAAACATATTTACCTCAAGTGTGAGTTCATTCTTGTCCTTGTCCCCAAATGGAAATGGCTGGCTGACCACATCTTTGAGGTACTCCTCCACAAAGTCCATTATGGGGGAGAACTTCCTCTTCATCTCCTCTCGAGAGGTGTCCGTCGACTCGTATTCAAAACTGACAATGAAAATTGATTAAGACGCGTGCAAATATCAAATGACTAACACTGTGTTATGTTATTTAAAGGGACGCGTGAAGAGTCCCTCAGTCGTCCAGGTAGAATCCATGATAAAAGGAGAAATTCAAATTTGTCAAATGGACAAAGTTTGTTTAGTTGAAAACGTTTCGCCGCTCATCCGAGAGGCTTCGTCAGTTCTGGTTCTAGTGCTGGTTAGACCCTGTTTATATCTAGCTGCAGGGAGGAGCTCACTACACTGAAATAGCTCAGAAACTCTCTCAACTCATCTGTTTCTTTTGTTTATCGAATTTCTCTGGCGTCTAGTATTAGCATATCTATTCAGCCCTAGGAGGAGCTCACTACACAGAAATAGTTCTGAAACAATCTCAACTAATCTGTTTCTTTTGTTTATCGAATTTCTCTGGCGTCTAGTTTAGCATCCCTATTCAAACCTAACGACCGTCTCCACCCCAAGTCAAAACAGACAAAAGAAAAGCCAGGGTCAGAGGGATGGAGACGGTCGTTAGGTTTGAATAGGGATGCTAAACTAGACCCCAGAGAAATTCGAAAAACAAAGAGACAGATTAGTTGAGATAGTTTCAGAGCTATTTCAGTGTAGTGAGCTCCTCCCTGCAGCGAAATATAAACAGGGTCTAACCAGCACTAGAACCAGAACTGATGAAGCCTCTCGGATGAGCGGCGAAATGTTTTCGATCAAACAAACTTTGTCCAGTTGACAAATTGAATTTCTCCTTTTATCATTATTATTTAAAGAGACAGTTTTTTTTTAATGTGAATCTGTCGACTGGACAAAAGTTTATTTGGTCGAATCCGTTTCTCAGCTCATCCAAGCTGCTTCTTCAGTTCTGGTCAGACGCTGGTGGACACTGCCTATATCTGCCTGAAGGGGGCGCTAACTACAGTGAAATGACTCTGAGACTACCACATCTACTTGTTTACAGTTGGTGTTAGTTAGGTGGGCCTGTTAGATCTGCAGTGGGAGTGGAGTGTGGGTCTTGTTAGCAGAACCATTCAGGACCATAATGGTGTTTTCACTCCTCTGGACCTGACCTGCTGCACTATTGTTTTCTTTGTTTTCTTGTTTTCTTTTCAAAGAAACTTTTGTCCAGTTGACAAATTGAATTTCCCCTTTTGCCGTGGATTCTACCTGGACGACTGAGGGATTCAGACACACAGTACTTTATATATCAGTACTTTATATATTTAATGTAATATATAATGTTATTTACCCACAACCATACTTTCCCCTTCATTATAAAGTTTAGCTCACTACATTAAGTCGCTCGTCTTAAGTGCAGACGCTCCGGGCTCAAGACGCCGATTTGCATATTTATTTTGTTCTTTCTGCCTTTTTGTGTGTAAACAAAATAATGTATTAACTCAATGTTTTTTTTTTTAGTTAATGTGATTTTTGTGTGTTTGTAAAGAAAATAAACTTAGAGCGCGTCAATATTTCTGAGCCTCAGCAGCTGTAAACCTCACGGCACGTCACCGGGCCTAAAGCCGAACACATGAAAAGGTCTGGACGTGAAGTGGTGTTGGATCGTGGACGCTCCTCGCTCCCGGCACGGGCGTATTGTCATTTTTCCACGATGACATTTTGAGTTCATGATTTTTATGTTATTTTCTTGTGGCAGGAATATTAATGAAAGACTTGATCTTTGACAGGTTTGTGACAGGTTTCAAAATTCATCTTTTATTATTTTCTATGTATCATCAGCGATACATAGAAAATATATCACTGTCCCAGAGTCCACCAATCTCCTCTAGTCACCCTAAACCTGATCATTTCTATTATTGAAGAACTAAGACCGAAATAATAGAAATAATAATAAGAAGATTCTCTGCATTTAACCCATCCTGTTATTACCATCTCTCTAGCCGTTTCCCAATTCAGCGACGGCACGCTTGTGAGTGTGCACTCGGTCTGTCGTCGAGACGGCGCACACTCGCTCTGTCCTTAGTGCACTACGTTTCTCACATGGGCGTCTGCGAAATGGAACAGGTCCCGCCTCAGCTCAATGAGCCGGGTGGTCTGCTCCTTGTTCCCTAAAGACAAAAATATTATACTATTGCGACTAGTAATACTTGGAATTGGGACATGGCCAATGTCCCCCCTAATTTTTAATGTGTCTGAGCAAACACACTAACTCCACATCCGAAATGAACCCCCGCGCGGCTCGCACTTTGCAAATATAAAAAAAATGACCCCGCGGCTGAATAAAAAGCGGAGATCCGCTAAAAGCTCTTTCATCCCTGATTTACAGTGCGCTGCATAAGTTTTCTTGTGCGCTGAGAATGTGCGAGCAGTGCGCAGCTTAGAGTAAACGTTGGACATGGCGACACTGTAGAATATCCAGCATTACAACAGCAAAGGAAATATAGAAGTGTAAGGGGAAAAGCATGTGAACGGTAATACAGGTGCCGTGAACTATGCCGTTACGGCCACCGTCACACATGTTTAGCGTAGTTTATGAAGAGTTTCATGTAGCATAGTTGTAGGTGAGGTGAACCAGTACGTATATTTTATAGTGACGTCGCAACTCTCACTTGTGGATGTCGCTGGCGAGTCGGTCTTTGTAGTCGTATATCCTCCCGCGCTGTGCATGCTGGGGCTTTTAAGTGTGCGAAGCGTGCATGTTTGCACGCTTGGTCCACGCCACGATTTCCATGGAAACGACGGCGCCGTTCAGAGCTCATCTTAACGTGCAAGGGGAAAAAAACGAATGGAATGGCGCTTGTCGCGCCGGATATGACGCACATCCCCTTCCAAGGACGCTCACAAGTGTGCCGTCGCTGGATTGGAAAACGGCTCATGATCTTCTTGCTTCGGTTTGGTCAGGACCTCAGCTGGAGGATTTTACCTGGAGCATGTTTTGGGTTGATGGGGGAAACCGGAGTGCCCGGAGGAAACCCACCCAGACACGGGGAGAACATGCAAACACAGAAAGGCCCGGGCGACCCAAATCTTACGGCCATACCAACATGCCACATGGGGATCGAACCCAGAACCTTCTTGTGAAGCATGAGCGCTAGCCACTCAGCCACCGTGCCCGTATTGACCCATCACTGTGTTTCAGATGACAGTAACTAACTGAAAATACTAGGTTCAACATATGTGAATTTACTTTCTGGATATTTTTTTGGTAATAAAAATTTCAGCTCTACGTCATAAACTCTGTCAAGTCATTGTGTGGGTCATAATCGGATAATTTCACCGTCATAATACTCCCTACAACTGTACAACAACTCCTCCTTATCTCTGGTCTTAAATGAAAACAGAAAAGTGACATATTGGCGTACTCGTGGACGGTGATTTCTGACGGGATCTCGGTCCAGAGGCGGGCGTAGCGCACGGGCACCACGGACTCCTGCGGGTCACGGTCCACGTGCATGTGCAGCATCAGGCGGCAGAAGGAGGCGCGGAGGTTAAAGGGCAAACAGTCGTCGAACATAGAGCGAAGGATCAGGTCCACGGGCAGCTGCGTCGACACCTGGTTTATGGCCAAATACTGACGGTCCAGACACATGCGGGCGAACAGGTTCAGCTGGTACCTGCGGGCGACAGGGAGGGCGCCGTGTCAACGTTTAGTGTTTATATTCGTGTGGAAGACGCCATTTTATCAATAAAATAAAATACACTGTGAGCTTTAAGTCATGTTCTAATGTTGTTCCCTCCTCAAAAACACACCTGGAGTTGTGTTTTGTAACAGCGTAATAGTATACTAGTGTAATAGTGTAATAATGTAATAATATAATAGAATAATAGTGTAATATGTAATAGTCTAATCGCATAATAGTGTACTAGTTGAATAGTATAATCGCGTAGTAGTATAATAATATTAAAGTATAATAGTGTAATAGCATAATAATATAATAGTATAATAGTGTAATAGCAGAATATTGCAGTAGTGTAATAGCATTATAGTGTACTAGTTAAAATGTATATTAGCGTAATAGTATAACATAATAATACGATAGTATAATAGTGTAATAGTATAATAGTGAAAACGTGTAATAAAATATTACAATAGTGTAATAGCGTAAGAGTATAATAGTGTGTTAGCGTGATAATACAGTATAATACTGTAAATGTGTAATATAATAGTATAATAGCATAATAGTATAACAGCGTAATAACATAATATAAAAGTATAATAGAGTAATAGTATAATAGTGTAAATGTGTAATAATATAGAATAGTGTATAAGCATATTAATATAATAGTATAATGGTGTAAACGTGTAATATTAATAGTATAATAGTGTAAGAGTATAATAGTGTAATATTACAACAGTGTAATAGCATAACAGTATAAAAAAGTAATATTACAATAGTGTAATAGTGTAATAATATAATAGTATAGTGTAAATGTGTAATAATAAAACAGCATAATAGTGTAACAGTATAATAGTGTAATATTACAATAGCCTAATAGTGTAATAGTTTAATATAAAAGTTGAATAGCGTAATAGTATAATAGTGTAAACGTGCAATAATAAAATGGTATAATTGTGTAATAGTATAATAGTGTATTAGCATAATAATATAATAGTGTAAACATGTAATAATAAAATAGCATAATAGTGTAACAGTATAGCAGTGTAATAGCGTAATATTACAATAGTGTAATAGCATAATAGCATAATAGTGTATTAGCATAATAATATAATAGTGTAATAGTATAATAGTGTAAACGTGTAATAATATAATAGTATAATAGTGTATTAGCATAATAATATAATAGTGTAAACATGTAATAATAAAATAGCATAATAGTTTAACAGTATAATAGTGTAATAGCGTATTACAATAGTGTAATAGCATAATACTATAATAGTGTATTAGTGTAATAAAATAGCATAATAGTGTAATAGTTTAATAGTGTAATAACGTAATATTACAATAGTGTAATAGTGTAACAGTATATTAAAAGTATAATAGCATAAGTGTAATTAGTATAATAGAGTAATAACATAATACAACAGTGTAATAGTTAAATAATATAAAGTATAATAGTGTAATAGTATAATAGTGTAATAATATAATAGTGTAATAGCATAATATTACAATAGTGTAATATCTTAATAGTATAATAGTGTATTAGCGTAATAATGTAATAGTATAAACATGTAATAATAAAATTGCATAATAGTGTAATAGTATAATAGTGAAATAGCGTAACGGTGTAAGCATATAATAGTGAAATATTACAATAGTGTAATAGTGACGTCACCACAGCGGGCACCTGTAGTACGTGATGATGTCCACGTCCATCTTGTGGTTTCCTTTGGCGTCTTGGGCCAAGTGCCTGATCGATTTCCCATGAGGCTCTTTGTGGCTGTCAATCCAGTAGAGCCACACCTCCTCCTCCTCGCCCTCCTCCTGCATCATGGACGACTCCAGCGTGGTCTCCGTATTCGCGATAAGTCTGAGGAACAGACCAGAGCTGGGGTTACATTATACGGTTTAAATGTGCAGCTAAGGCCTGTAAAAGGAGGAAAATGCAAAATTACTGTCGTTGTGGAAAAACTGTACTTGTTTGAATGAATCACAGAAGTTTATTTACATCAGTACAGGACCCATGACTCCTCACCACACTGTGATAGTCTGGCTATGCTTATGTTGTAGGGCAGGGGTGCTCAACCTTTTTTTAACCGAGATCTACTTTTGAGGTTTAGATGTGATTTCCTGCATTCTACTCCATTTTAGAATGACCTGTTAGACATGGCAAATATGGGCTTTTGGGGTGAAATTATTTTTAAAGTCGCATAGGGGTGAAAAAATCAGATTTGGGTCACTTCAGGCTGCAGTGTGAATGTAGCCCAAGATATGTGGTCCTAAAACTGATACATATCCGATCTTTTGGCATGCGACTTCAGTCTGAACGGCCAGGTCACGTTCATCCGACCTGGGCATGTTTCCTCCAGCGAGAGTGGTACAAGTCGGCGCTCACAAATGTACACAAACGTTCTTCTCGTCATGCGAAAATAGTATATAAACTCTTTGTCAGTGAAGCGGCGAAGCACGTGGCAATCCCACCACTCTTGGCTGCAACTCCGCACCAACACGTTCATTTCTACGGACGTTGCTGCCACTGCCCCACAAAACGCCGTGGCCAAAAACCTCGTCCTTCTCCTTCTCCACCTTAAAACAAATAAGCTGTACGTGTTCTGGCTCCGGTACAACAGCAACTTTAGGCGACTTCTGTAAACATTGAGCGTGTTCGCTGCACGTGACCTCGTCGTGTTCTCCAAGGCGCATGTGGGACACTTTTGGGGCGTTTAAAGTTCACACTGAAGATCACATACAAGTCGCATTTAATTGGAAATGTGAACGACCTCGCAAAAAAAATGGATTTCACAAAAAAATCGGAATTGAGCATTAAGCCCTGCAGTCTGAACGTAACCATAGACACATTTCTCGCAATCGACTGACACTCTGGTAGACCGCGATCGACTGGTTGGGCACCCCTGTTGTAGGGACTATTATACCTGCTGGAGCTCAGCACAGCACAGATCAATGTGAAGCTCAAACTGATTCAAGTGAAACCCCATTTGTTGACATGTCTTGCTCTGAGCAGAAGTTATACGTTTGTTTTTTTCCCACAAAACTTTTCCACTGAGGAGTTTTAAAGAACACAGCTGCATATCATCCCACCCCACGAGGCCAGACCATCACAAACAAAAGAGGGAGAATCGATAAAGAAAATACATAAAAACAGCAAAAAGGAAAGAAAAAATTTAACTTTCAGAACATTAACTTCCAATTCTGATTATTTTAGCACATTTTTAGCACAATATCACATTTATAATTAGGGATGCTTTTAATTAATCCAGTAAGAGCATTTCTCACTGTTGCCAGCAGAGGGCACTTGACATCCCATTTTAAAGTCTGATTTTTACCGTCTTAAAAACGTGAAAACGAGAACTAGTTCATTGTAAACAGTTCGCAGTGGTCCAAAGTTCTTCCTCACATACATTTTCTTGCATTCAGAGCGTCCTAAATATTCAACTAGCATGCTAACCACGCACTTCCTGATCCTCAGGCGATAAAACGCTTCATAATTCAACGCCGACAGTTCACAGTGGACTTATTTTGACCTCAAAAGGTGCTTCTACTAAATACTGAGCAAAGGGTCTGAATACATACGACCATGTGAGATTTCAGGTTTTCTTTTTTAATAAATCTGCCAAAATGTCAACAATTCTGTGTTTTTCTGTCAGTAGGGGGCGCTGTGTGAACATTAATGAGAAAAAAAAATTAAATGATTTTCACAAATGGAGCAATATATATAATAAAACATTTAAGGGTCTGAATACTTTCCGTACCCAAGTGTTTACAACGGAATTCATTTTTATTCAGAATTAAAGCTTTTAATTTTACTTTTAATCAGAATTAAAGCTTTCATAAACATGGCAGTTGTGCCTAAACGTCTCGATGTCTAAATGTTATGACGAGATTTATAAAGGTAACACATGGGGTTTTTCAGTTTTGATACCGATATTGATACTTTGGCTTTAAGTGTCTGCTGATACTCGATAAGAGTATGAAAACCAGAGACTGAAAACAGCACTTCTTTTCAAAAAACATCGAAAAAATATATAAGGTAAAAATGATGGGAATGTGTTTAGTAACGACAGAACCGCTTTAATATTACGAGACGTTCTGGATCAGTAAATCGTAGGGATGGAACGAAACAGTTTCCACAAGACGAGATTCGAGATTGGGTCCATGAGAACGAGACAACGAGATTTTAATATAATTTTTAACATACATTTTGCGATTCAGTTTCCAGTTTTGGCTCACAATTTTTTTTATTTATTTGAAAACTATTTGAATAATTTTGACTTTCTTATCTCAAAATTTTGACTTTTTATCTCATAATTTCGACTTTTTATCTCATAATTTTGACTTTCTTATCTCATAATTATTATTTTTTTATCTTATAATTTCAACTTTTTATCTCATAATTTTGACTTTTTGTCATCATTTTGACTTTTTATCTCATAATTATGACTTTTTATCTCATAATTTTGACTTTTTATCTCATAATTTTGACTTTATCTCATAATTTTGACTTTCTTTTCTCATAATTATGATTTTTTATCTTATAATTTCAACTTTTTATCTCATAATTTTGACTCTTATCTCATAATTTTGACTTTCTTATCCCATAACTTTGACTTTTTATCTCACAATTTTGACTTTTTATGTCATCATTTTGACTTTCTTATCCCATAACTTTTACGTTTTATCTCATAATTTTGACTTTCTTATCTCATAATTATGATTTTTTTATCTCATAATTTTGACTTTTTATCTCATCATTTTGACTTTCTTATCTCATAATTATGATTTTTTATCTTATAATTTTGACTTTTTATCTCATAATTTTGACTTTTTAGGTCATCATTTTGACTTTCTTATCCCATAATTTGGACTTTTTATCTCATAATTTTGACTTTTTAGGTAATCATTTTGACTTTCTTATCTCATAATTTTGACTTTCTTATCTCATTACTATGACTTAGTGTAACCATCTTTTTTTTTTCTGGTGGGAATGGGCTTCAATACTTATGACCATGTGATATTCCAGGTTTTCTTTTTTTAATAAATCTGCAAAAATGTCAACAATTCTGTGTTTTTCTGTCAGTAGTGGGCGCTGTGTGAATGAAAAAAAATGAACTTAAATGATTTTAAGTCTATGGTGATGGTCACAGTAATTGGGTGTGTCTGAATGTCCCCCCCAGCCTCTAACCCCTCATTCACTACATAGTCCCGCACTCTTTAGCGCCCCCTACAGTGACTCACTCACAGATTCAGACTCACACCTCACGACAGTCAGGTGACGTGACACACACCCTCCTCATGGAAAACACACGAAGAAATGCTCATGATGCAGCTTTGAAGCGAAAGTCAATCGATCTGGCTGTCGAAGAAAGAAATCGAGCTGCTGCATGTGAGCTTGGCATCGATGGTGAGACGTTGGTGACGAAGCAGGCTGACGAAGTGACTCAGTGAAAAAGACAAAAGCTTGAACTTGAAAACGTTTTTGAAGACGTGGACACCTGCGGCTTGTACAAAAATAAAATTATGTGAAAATTGAGTAGATTTTCGTCTTGTCTCGTTCTCGTGGACCCAATCTCGAATCTCGTCTTGTGGAAACTGTGTTTCGTTCCATCCGTACGATTTACTGATCCAGAACGTCTTGTAATATTAAAGCGGTTCTGTCGTTACTAATCACATTCAGATCATTTTTACCTTATATATTTTTTCGATGTTTGTGAAATATCGGAGTCGTGATAGACATTCAAAAAACAAAAAAGGTAACCAACTCTGTAAAATTCAACTTACAAAACTTCAAACAAATACACCCTTTCATTGCAACAGAGGCAGCAAAATCATACCTCCATTGTATAATACTTATATACTTATACACATATAGAATGCTGCTTCACAACTGCTGGGCCCACTGCGTTAAAACCAACTGAACAGCTTTACAAAAAAGCCATAAAAGTATTTGATAAGAAGCTGCAATCATTTCATCGCTGCAATGTTTTAGAAAAATATAACCTGTTAAGCTTTGATAACTTCAAATTCTTTAAAAATAGCTGCGTCATTTTCAGATCCCTACATGACCAGGCCCCACAACCGCTCAGGGAGGATATAAAAAGAAAATATGAGTCCAGCACCAGATCATCTGCCAGGGGGGACTGTGAGGTACAGTACAGAAAAGCATCCTTTGCTCAGAATACTCTTTCAATTACAGGGTGCAAAAACTGGAACACAATACCTATAATCAATGAGAATTAGTCCAACTCTTGCTTCTTTTAAAACACATCTTAAAGATCCCATGACATGGTACTTCTTGATGCTTTTATATGGCGCCTTAATGGTTCCCTAATACTGTAAATGAATCCTTCTTCAAAATCAAGCCTCAGTGCATGAGAGAGCCTCATGAAGACAATCAGAGTCATAAATATGTCTCTGAAACACTTTATTCTGGGCGTTGTTGCTTGAATGCAAATGAGGAGGACAGAGACAGGCCAGTGCAGCGGGTGGGGGTGTGGCCAAACTCTCCCCTCTTTCCTCTTTAGCGGTGCGCTGGTGCGCTGGCCCCACTTCTGCGTTTATGGGCGGAGGAAGATATGAGATGATTTCCATTGAAAAATAAACGCATTTCCACAGAAAATAAAATTAAACCACTGCTGTTTCAGAGGCTCGGAGGCTCGGATAAAGGACATCCGAGCCTGGAAACACTCTCACGTGTCTCCAGGCAAATAAAAAAACGCATCTCGCATTGCGTAGCTCCTTCGCGGTCCAAACTCTCTGGGCGTGATTTACAGAGACGGTGGGTAGACATCCAGACGGGGGGTGGAAACCTTTCCCCGAATGTGACGTCAGAAAGTTCCCTTGTCCAGAATCGCCCATTTGGGCTGTCTTTTTTTAAAACGTGGAAAAGGATCGCAAATGCTCAGTTTATACATTTCGCAACTTTTAGCCATGGAGGGGCTAAACAGGGTAGGGGAGCTCACATTAACGTTCAAAAACCTCAGAAAGTGAAAATTTCATGCCATGGGACCTTTAAAATATGTCTGAAAAGGAATCAAAACTGTAATCATATAAAACAATAGCCATGACATACAAGAAGCACACACACACACACACACACACATAGACACACACACACACACTACAAAAATCCACATTATGAATAGAACAGGCACCTTATTACGCACACTGAGAAGCACCTTTTAATTTGCACTTTAATTCGCACTTTAATTCGCATTTTAAGTCCATCAATTGTATTTTTCCTCATTTATTGAATTATATGCTACTATTGTACAGATACTAAATAGTTTTTATGTTTGTGATCATAACACATGTACTAAATTGTCTGTCTGCAACTGCAACATATTTTCTGTTGTCTGCTGTATCTTTATGTCTGGGACTGCGAATGGAAATTAGCACTGTGCTAAATCCGGCATATTTACGTCGGTTTGTGTGATCTTATACAAATTGTGCGTTCATTAATATGCACTGTCCCTTCCAAATAAACAAAAAAAAATTTTTAAGTGCTGTTTTCAGTCTCTGGTATCGGTTCTTATCGAGTATCAGCAGACACTTAAAGGAAAAGTAAAGTTTTTTTACAATCTGAGCCTTCTTTCGGCAATAAAACAAGTTGTTTTACTTACCCATAGCACTTGTGGTGTGGGTGAGTAAAACAACTGGTGTCAATTGGAGCAGTTTCGTAGAAGTTATGTTGTAGTGTATCCGTTAACTTGAGTTCTCGGGGCACATGTTTGCGGGCTCCAAATAACACAAACTTTAGCACTTTTCAAATCATAGAAGCTCGATGTCTTAAGCCCTATTCGGACGGGATTAGTTTTATGGGGTGACATGGGGTGAAGTAATAATTACCAGGGAATTTAGTCCTGTCTGAACGCGCCATGTCCGTAAACATAACGGAGTATGTCTGTGAAATTTACAGCGAGTTTCACCTTCTGTAAAACGGTCTGGGGGAATTACCTTAGGTAATATTAATCCCGTGCGAATGCGACCCTCGGTAAAGATGTATGTAATATTTCGTCACATCCGTTTAAAGAAATAATTTACCGCAATTTTCAAACACGGAGGAGCTTGAAGCGCTTCGGTTTGCCGGCAAACAAAATGATCTACCGGTACTCTCAAACAAACGCACACATCGACCAATGAAAAAGACCAAGAGGTATAAATCAGTCGTCAGAGGCATGAAACTTCTGCTTGTTTTAGGTCATGTTTGCTCTATTAGTCCTGATTATGGGCAATAATTTGCATAGTTCGCTAATATTACACATTACACAGGCTAATCATGACGTGCACAGCAACGAATACGAGACGGCAGAGCGTAAACAAACTCCTCCCATGTCAAATGAATATTACGGACATTTCTTGTCCTGTGTGAATGGGTCATTTATATGACAGAGGTCCTGTGATAAACCGACATTACTCTACATCCCCCTGTAAAACTAATCCCGTCCGAATAGGGCTTTAGTCTACGATTTCGTTTGGTCAAAAGTGGCCTGTAATCCGAGATTTAGCCATAGTTTCGAGTAGATGAGGAGGACAGTGCGCATGTGCGGACTGTGCTCTCAGCTCCCGGGACCCAAACATGAAACGCAAAGCTGTAAACTATGGATAAATCTCGGATTACAGGCCACTTTTGACTCAAACGAAATCATAGACTAAGACATCGAGCTTCTATGATTTGAAAAGTGCTAAAATTTGTTTTAATTGGAGCCCGCACAGGGCATGTTACATGCTCGGGGAATATATTATATGCCCCGAGCTATGGCTAGAAGTCGCGCTAGGCTAACGCTAATCTAAAACATCTCTGGAAGTGCTCCATATGACACCAAAGTGTCAAGTGCAAAATTATTTGCTTTTTGTCTGAAATGTGGAAATTATCGCTCTATTAACAGCAACGGTTTATTTAGTCGTGTTTTATTCAGAATCAGAACCATAAACCAGGACTTTTCTCTGCTTCATTCAGTCGGTTGTGTCCAGTTAAACTCCGGTCACTGTAGCCGCTGTTTCCCCGACTCCCCCAGTGCATTGTGGTCTGTATTGATCGCTCCAGTGACGACCCAGGCCCATTATTTTTCAAGATCAATTGTGGGAAATTTTAAGTGCACTTAAATGATTTTAGCAAATGGCTGCAATTAAAAAAAAAGTGAAAAAATGTAAGGGTCTGAATTAGTGCTGTCAGGCGATTAAAAGAAATAATCTAATTAATTACAGGATTTGTAATTCATCTAATTAATCACATTTTAAGAGAGAAAGAGAGATTGTGAGTGAGCTAACGAGCAAGCAAGCCCACGATTGAGTTTCCCAAATTCTGCGAGCGTACTTTGGTGGTTTGTTGGTTTGTTGGTTCATTGGTTCGTTGGTTCGTTGGTTTTTCGGTTTGGTGGTTTGGTGATTCGTTGGTTCGTTGGTTTGGTAGCTTGTTGGTTTGTTGGTTTGGTGGTTTGGTGGTTCATTGGTTTGTTGGTTCGTTGGTTTTTCGGTTTGGTGGTTCGTTGGTTCTTTGATTCGTTGGTTTGTTGGTTTGGTAGCTTGTTGGTTTGGTGGTTCGGTGGTTCGTTGGTTTGGTGGTTTGTTGGTTTGGTGGTTCGTTGGTTCGTTGGTTCGTTGGTTTTTCGGTTTGGTGGTTTGGTGGTTTGTTGGTTTGGTGGTTCGTTGGTTTGGTGAAGTGCGCTCACACTCGCTCTATCACTGGTAACAATGGAACTTGTCCGGACATGTTTATCGTTCAAATGATCCGTCAGGCTGGAGCAGCTTCGGTCATCGGAAAATTATTTTTGACAAAAGCTCCAAATCACGACGTTCTTGTTGATCGTCTTCGTTCTTTTTATAAATAAACTTGCCGTTCAAAGGCCCTGGCAGCGATTTACTCGCCACACGCCAAATTTAAAATGTGCATGAATTGCCGCTCATAATTAACTGCGTTAATACATTTTTATAATGTGTTAATTTGCAGAGTAATTAATTAATCTAATTAAGAATAATAATAATAGTAATAATTCATGACACCCAAAGTGCTTTACAGTTCATTGTTCATTCACTCCACACTTGGTGGTGGTGGTGGTGAGATACTTTCTGTAGCCACAGCTGCCCTGGGACAGACTGACGGAAGCGAGGCTGCCAATCTGCTCCATCCGACTACCACCAACACTCACACTCCACTTTCATACTAGGCAATGTGGGTGAAGTGTCTTGCCTAAGGACACAACGACAGTTTTTGCGACTGGCGCCCCCCTGTGGCTCCTGGAATTCCCAGTGTCTCCCATCCGAGTCCTGACCGGGCCCTGCTGAGCTTCTGAGATCTGACGAGATCAGTAGGTATGGCCACAATTAACGCGTTAAACTGACTGCTCTAGTCTGAATTCTTTCTGTAGCCACTGTAAGTCTAATTTGTCACCTTTAATATAGAAAAACAAACGGGGAAAACCAGCGCATTTTAAGGAGCCAATGAACCGAGACAGAATCCAGCAGGAGGTTTAAATATAGATCAGCAGGTGACTCACTTGGTCTGGATCAGGATGTCTGCGTTGGTGGGGTTCAGCATGAATTTGCAGATCAGCTCTTGTGTGACGGGGATCGCAGTTTTATTCGACACACACAGGTCTGAAAGATAGTCCAGAAACCTGCGAAAACGCACAAACTTAACGTGAACGCCAGTACGGTTACGGCGGGTGACATGACGCCATTTTCTGATCTCTGTTCCTCGTCACAAACACCTGGAGTTGTGTTTTGTTTCACATGTTTAACGCACAAACCTGCAGATTCAGGCTGAGTTCTTCTCTCAAACAGGACACACTCTGTTCCACCTTGTGATGTCATCATGTGGTGATACAGGAAGTGCTCCGGTGTGTTTTTAAACTCCACACACCTTCACTAGAATCTTTTGGATGACTTCGGCCCTGGAATTGCTAATGTCGACTGAACTAAAGGTAAAAAAGGAGCTGTCAACTACCCACTTCATGACATCACGAGGTGGAACGGCGTTTGGAGCTTTGGAGATGTAGACAAACTAATAATAAAGTGTTACTCAAACATGAGAATGAAACAAAACACAACTCCAGGTATCAGCATTAGAACATGGTTTAAAGGTGCATTGTGTAACTTTTCTGGTGGAGGGTCCGTCACCTGCTCGTTTCTATGGATACGCCGGAAATGTTCCACAGTGTGACATTAAACAGAAAAAAATGTACATCCACACGTGTCGGATCAGTAAATATTCGCGTCCAGACGAAAACGGAGCGCTGAGTGAAAACGATGTAATACATACCCCACACCGATATGTGGCGCTGTAAACGGGAAACAGCCAGAGGCACCGGAAACACAACACTACAAAGAGCACATGTGCATAAAGTCCTTTCTCTTCCGCACACAAACAAACACAAGACGATAATAATGATGGCGAACGCACGTACAAAACCCGACTCTCTCGTTTGGACCGACGACGAAGTGGAGTTACTTCTACGAGTTACGTCGGATTACAAAACACGTCGGTGTCAGCGGAACGTCGACTAGGAGTCCTGCCAAAGCAGATGACGACGGCATCGCGACGTCATCGTTTTCCAAAAGCTGCGTTTTGCTCGTCCACACGACAACGCGACCCCCGGCGTTCTCAGATTTTTCCACTCTGGAACCTGGTTTTATAAAACACCATTTTCGCCCATCCAAAACGCCGGCGCCGTGTGGACGAAAACGCGAAAACGAATACAAACTTCTCCGTTTCCAACAAAAAACGTTGTCATGTGGACGGGCCCTGATTCAATCACAGGTGGTTTTATAGAGTAAAAATACCTGTCAGATCTGACCTGGAACTTGGTCTGGTTTGGTCTCCATGAAGATAGAAAGTTTAATGCCATACTGTGGAACATTCCAGACACAGCAATAACATCTCCATGGAGAAAAGCCACCAGAAAAGTTACACAATGCACCTTTAAAGCTGAGTTTCGAGTCAGTTTTGAGTAATGTATGACCTTTAAGTTTCTGGTTCTCACCTGGGTTCTCGGTTCCTCCGGAGCAGGTTCACGAAGGTCTCGATCTCTCGGGCCGTGATGTGCTTCTCCAGGAGTTTGCGGTTGTTGTGGAGCAGAGCGGTGATGGTGTCTTCAGCCAGGATCTCAGACCCGATCTGAGACTGCATGATGGAGAACTTCTTTGCGATGTGCTCCTGCAGAAATGTGGGAATTACACGAGCAAAATTATTTCTGTTTTAGTTGAAGCTTGTCTGTCGTCGTAGTAGTTCATATGTTTACCTGTTGCTATGGTGATGGTCACAGTGATTAGGCGCGTCTGAATGTCCCCCCCAGCCCCTAACCCCTCATTCACTACATAGTCCCGCACTCTTTAGCGCCCCCTACAGTGACTCACTCACAGATTCAGACTCACAGCTCACGACAGTCTGGTCACGCACACACCCTCCTCATGGTAAACACACAAAGAAATGCTCATGATGCAGCTTTGAAGCGAAAAGCAATCGATCTGTGTATGGAAGAAGGAAATCGAGCGGCTGCACGTGAGCTCGGCATCGATGAGTCGATGAGACGTTGGCTACGGCAGTGTGACAAACTGACTCAGTGAAAAGGACGACAAAAGCTTTCAGAGGCGATAAAAGCAGACGCTCTGAACTTGAAAACGTTCTTGAAGACGTGGACACCTGCGGCTTATAGACAGGTGCGGCCTGTATATGTACAAAAATAAAATTATTTGAAAATTGAGTTGATGCTGCTTAAGGTGCGCTCAATAGTCCGGAAATGACGGTAATAATAATCATATGACTTTTTGTGGCGCTGGATTTCACGTAAACGGACTGGATTACAGCAGTCCCTCGTTTATGGCGGGGGTTAGGTTCCAGAAATAACCCGCAATAAGTGAAATCTGCGAAGTAGGACAACTTCATATTTTACAATTATATATGTTGGTTTTTGGCTGTAAATGCCTCACCACACACATTATACACTTTTCTCAGACTGGTATTAACGTTTTCTCACTCAAACTTCCGTAGATTTTCAACTAAATGTGTTAATAGTGAAGTGGGGGGATGTTCACGACGACACAGTCGAAGCGAACACGCACAAGAGCCGCACGATACAAGGCAAAGAGCGGGGGTTTAATCCTGGTTTAGACCTGGTCTAGTCCTGGTTTAGTCCAGGTTTAGACCTGGTTTAGACCTGGATTAGTCCTGGTTTAGACCTGGCTTAGACCTGGATTAGTCCTGGTTTAGACCTGGCTTATACCTGGATTATACCTGGATTAGTCCTGGTTTAGACCTGGTTTAGTCCACGTTTAGTCCTGGTCTAGTCCCGGTCTAGTTCCGGTCTGGTCTCGGTCTGGTCCTGGTCTGGTCCTCATGTCTTAGCCTCGGTCTAGTCCCGGTTTGGTCCTTTTCTAGTCCCGGTCTAGTCCCGGTCTGGTCCCGGTCTAGTCCCGGTCTGGTCCTTGTCTAGTCCCGGTCTGGTCCCGGTCTAGTCCTCATGTCTTAGTCCTGGTCTGGTCCCGATCTGGTCCCGGTCTAGTCCTCATGTCTTAGTCCCGGTCTGGTCCCGGTCTAGTCCTCATGTCTTAGTCCCGGTCTGGTCCCGGTCTAGTCCTCATGTCTTAGTCCCGGTCTGGTCCTGGTCTGGTCCCGGTCTAGTCCTCATGTCTTAGCCTCGGTCTAGTCCCGGTCTGGTCCCTGTTTAGTCCCAGTCTGATCCTGGTCTGGTCCTGGTCTGGTCCTAATGTCTTAGTCCCGGTCTGGTCCCTGTCTGGTCCCGGTCTGGTCCTCATGTCTTAGTCCCAGTCTGGACTTCCTACAGATCCAGTGACTCATGTCTCGGCTCCTGGTGCATCCAGCGGGACTCCCGGAGCCCCCCCGGGTCCCCCCCGGAGCCCCCCCGGGTCCCACCCGGGTCCCCCCTCTATAACATCTATATAAATGTGTCAAACTGAACACATTCTGTACTGTACAGGAGACACAGAGGAGAAGACAATCAGGACGCACAACACAATGTTCAGACACTAGACACTAAATTCGCGAAACAGCGAGGCCGCGAAAAGTGAACCACGATAGAGCGAGGGACCACTGTATTTGCTTTTTGTCTGAAATGTGGAAATTATCGCTCTTTTAAGAACTAGAGTTAAGGTAAGCGGCTAACGATGGCGCCTTTACACCACAACGGTTTATTTAGTTGTGTTTTATTCAAAATCAGAACCATAAACCAGGACTTTTCTCTGCTTCAGTCAGTCAGTTGTGTCCAGTTAAACTCTTGTCACTAGACGTTTTCCTGACTCCCCCGGTGCATTGTGGTCTGTATTGACTCACTCAGGCCCATTACTTTTCAGGATCAATTGTGGGAAACTTTGAGTGCCCTACTTTTTCACCAACTGGACATTCGGACACCTTTAAAAATGCTGTGAGCCCCAAGTAGAGAATAGTGTGGACATTCGGACACAGACGTTAACTGTTAGTGGAACTAGAAATAATACACTGGAGTTAGACTTGGAATCCTCACTGACCCTGGTATAAAACACATATACTGTAAACACACAGCTCTGGGAAAAAATAAGAGACCGCTACATTTTTTTCTGAAATCAGCATCTCTACATGTATTCCAGCCATTCCATTCCAGTGTCTGTGGAATTCAACACAAACACAAAGGAGTGCAATAAAGTCACCCAAGAACAATGTGAAAGACTGGGACTAATCCAGGTCTGAACCAAGAATAAAACCAGGACTAAACCAGGACTAAAGCAGGTCTAAACTAGGATTAAATCAGGCCTAAACTTGGACTGAATCAGGGCTAAACCAGGACTAAACCAGGTTAAAATGGGACTAAACCAAGACTAAACTAGGACTAAACCTGGTCTGAACCAGGACTAAAACCAGGGATAAACCAGGACTAAACCAGATCTGAACCAAGACTAAACCAGGTCTGAACCAAGACTAAACCAGGACTAAACTAGGATTAAATCAGGCCTAAACTTGGACTGAACCAGGGCTAAACCAGGACTAAACCAGGTTAAAAATGGGACTAAACCAAGACTAAACTAGGACTAAACTTGGTCTGAACCAGGACTAAAACCAGGGATAAACCAGGACTAAACCAGATCTGAACCAAGACTAAACCAGGTCTGAACCAAGACTAAACCAGGACTAAACTAGGACTATACCCAGTCTGAACCAAGACTAAACCAGGACTAAACCAAGACTAAACTAGGACTAAACTTGGTTTGAACCAGGACTAAAACCAGGGATAAACCAGGACTAAACCAGATCTGAACCAAGACTAAACCAGGACTAAACTAGGATTAAATCAGGCCTAAACTTGGACTGAACCAGGGCTAAACCAGGTTAAAACAGGGACTAGTGACTTAGTCACTCGTACTTAGTGATCGCGTATGTGTCTGTCGACTCGTATCACTGCGCGCATATTAGCTGTGTTAGCCTGTTCACCTTTAGCGGAAGTGTACGGGAGATGTGGTCCACCGTAAGGGGAAGTTTACAAGTGAACAGGCTAATACAGCTAATGTGAGCGCAGTGATACGAGTCGACAGACACAATACGCGAACTACGCTGCTGGATGTTTTGTGGACAACTGTTTCAGACGCAAATATATCACTTTTCGGACAAATGTTTTGTTTTGAGAAGAAAAACAAGCTTTATTTCATGTTCCAGGGAAGTTACTGGACCTACTTACGTGGGCTGTAATGTTATTATTAAGTTCTATTGATTTTTATGTGCAGCACTTTGGAAACTGTCTCTGTTTATAAAATGTGCTATAGAAAGTTGGATTGGATTGGCTCCAGAAAACGAGCCGAACCGGGATGAGCTGAGAGTGTCAGAGGTAAGCCGGTGTCAACACACGGAACTTTTAGAAGGAAACCCATACAGATTAACATAAAAAAAAAAAGCACTATCCCTTTAATACTGAGCTCTGTGGGTGGTGGTGGTGGTGGTGGGGTGGGAGGCGGGGTTCTTGTGAGGAGGACTTGCCTGGTTCTTGCGGTAGTCCTGCTGGGAGTGGCGTAGGATTCTGTAGCAGAGGCGGAGCATGTATTTAAAGTGGGCGTAGCGCTGGTCTCCCAAATCCTCCAGCCTCAACATGGGCCCGTCCCCGTGGTCCTCAAACGGGGCCTTCAGGATGCCGAAGATCTGATGGACATTCCACAGAGCAGAAAACAAAACACACAGAGACCGTTTTAAAGATCGCACCACCAGAGACTGACAACGTCTTTAAAACAAGTATCATTTCTACCAAGATGAAGATTTAATGAACTCTTGTGAGCTCTAAGTCGTGTTCAAACGTTGTTCCCTCCTCAAAAACAGAGCTGGAGTTGTGTTTTGTTTCATTCACGTGTTTTTGGAACACAGTGTTTTCAGTCTGAGAGAAGAACTCAGCCTAAATCTGCAGGTTTTATGTGTTAAACGTGTGAATGAAACAAAACACAACTCCAGCTTTTGAGGAGGGAACAACACGAGAAAACGACTGTTAAAGCTTCTGACCTGCTCGAGAATGTTCTGCTCCCTCATGAGCTTCTGTCTCTCGCGGTTTGGCGTCGACGTCGCGATGGAGAGGACGTCCTGCCCGTTGTTTGGGACGACGCACACGAAGAAAATCAGCTCCTCCAAAAGCTTTGTCACAAACCTTAAATAAACCAGAGAAGAGTGAGAACATACAGACAATACGGTAAAAGGAGAAACTCAATTTGTCACCTGGACAAAGTTTATTTGGTCGATCCAAGCTGCTTTGTCAGTTCTGGTTAGAGTGCTGAAGGACACTGCTTATATCTCGCTGCAGGGAGGAGCTAACGACACTGAAATTATTCTGAAACTATCCCACCTCTTTGTTTTCAGCTTTCTGTCTTTAGTTTCTCTCTGGCGTCTAGTTTAGCATACCCATTCAAACCCTAATGGCTGTTTTCACACCTCTGGACCCGACCTGTCTGCTCTATTGTTTCCTTGGTTTGTTTTGATTTAGGTTTGAGAATGGAATTATAGATGGGGGACAAATTGTGTCTGACTCCCCCATTTCTGTTTAAAAAAGGATTCTCTTTCTTGACAAAAATCGCCTCTTTAACTCCTCTCTCAAACCAGTTATTTTCTCTGGCTAAGATCTGGACCTCACTGTCCTCAAAGGAGTGGCCCGTGGCTTTTAGGTGGAGATGTACGGCAGACTGAGGTCCTTTTAGGTGGAGATGTACGGCAGACTGAGATCCTTTTAGGTGGAGATGTACGGCAGACTGAGGTCCTTTTAGGTGGAGATGTACGGCAGACTGAGGTCCTTTTAGGTGGAGATGTACGGCAGACTGAGGTCCTTTTAGGTGAAGATGTACGGCAGATGACGGTCCACTCTGGCACGCCCGTCTGTGTTGGTACATCCTCTTGTGAAGTGGCTGCTTGGTTTCTCCAATATAGCGCTCACTGCAGTCTTCACTACACTGAATGGAGTAGACCACATTGCTTTGTTTGTGGCTCGGTGTTTTGTCCTTTGGGTGGACCAGTTTTTGTCTTAAAGTGTTTGTGGGTTTGAAATAAACTGGGATTTCATATTGTCTGAAAATCCTCTGTAGATTTTCAGAAACACCGGCCAGAGAAGGAATTGCTACCCCTTTCCTCCTGGGTTCTGATTCTCTGTTGTCTTGTTTCTTGCCCTTGTCTCTCTTGGTTTTGTTGACAGCCCATTTAGGATCTCCACAAACAGAGAGGGCTTCCTGCACATGTTGTTCTTCTTTCTCCTTACCCTCTGTGCTTGTGGGAACCACTTGGGCCCTGTGTTGTAATGTCCGAATAACACCCAGTTTGTGCTGCAGTGGGTGGTGTGAATCAAAAAGCAGGTATTGGTCCGTGTGTGTGGGCTTCCTGAAGACTTCTACTTGGAGTCGCTGGTCTCCTCCTATCCATAAGGTCTTTGAATGGGTATGCTAAAGTAGACGCCAGAGAGAAACTAAAAACAAGTTTGATCTTTCCTCTGGCGTCTGCTCCTGAAGCCTCCTCATGTTTAGTCCTTCCAGGTTTTCTTTGGGACACCACTTCATATGACACATTTGACTGACAGCTGAGAAATGGAGGATCGAGGAGAAGGAAGCGAGGAAAGAGAAATGAGACGCAGCCTCGAAAAACCTGCCCGAACTAAACGTGGAGTCATTATTTGGACGAGCAAGTCTGAGAGCTACAAAAATATGATACGACATGATCCATAAAGAGCAGAGAACTTCAGTTTGTGGGTCTTCAGTTTGTAGTCCTGGTTTAGACCTGGTTTAGTCCTAGTTTAGTCCTGGTTTAGACCTGGTTTAGACCTGGTTTAGACCTGGTTTAGACCTGGTTTAGAGCTTTTTAAGTCCTGGTTTATTCCTGGTTTATTCCTGGTTTAGTCCTGGCATAGTCCTGGCATAGTCCTAGTTTAGACCTGGTTTAGACCTGGTTTAGACCTGATTTAGACCTGGTTTAGAGCTTTTTAAGTCCTAGTTTAGTCCTGGTTTAGTCCTGGTTTAGTCCTGGTTTAGACCTGGTTTAGACCTGGTTTAGACCTGGTTTAGTCCAGGTTTATTCCTGGCTTAGTCCTGGCTTAGTCCTGGTTCAGTCCTGGCATAGTCCTGGCATAGTCCTGGCATAGTCCTGGTTTAGACCTGGTTTAGTCCTGGTTTAGTCCTGGTTTAGTCCTGGTTTAGTCCTGGTTTAGTCCTGGTTTAGTCCTAGTTTAGTCCTAGTTTAGTCCTAGTTTAGTCCTAGTTTAGACCTGGTTTAGTCCTGGTTTAGTCCTGGTTTAGACCTGGTTTGGTCCTGGCATAGTCCTAGTTTAGTCCTGGTTTAGACCTGGTTTAGACCTGGTTTACTCCTGGTTTAGACCTGGTTTAGACCTGGTTTAGTCTTGGTTTGGACCTGGTTTAGTCCTGCTTTAGTCCTGGCATAGTCCTGGTTTAGACCTCGTTTAGACCTGATTTAGTCCTGGTTTAGTCCTAATTTAGACCTGGTTTAGACCTGGTTTAGTCCTAGTTTAGACCTGGTTTAGACCTGGTTTAGACCTGGTTTAGTCCTGGTTTAGACCTGGTTTAGTCCTAGTTTAGACCTGGTTTAGTCCTGGTTTAGTCCTAGTTTAGTCCTGGTTTAGTCCTGTTTAGACCTGGTTTAGTCCTGTTTAGACCTGGTTTAGTCCTGTTTAGACCTGGTTTAGTCCTGGTTTAGTCCTGGTTTAGACCTGGTTTAGTCCTAGTTTAGACCTGGTTTAGTCCTGGTTTAGTCCTAGTTTAGTCCTGGTTTAGTCCTGTTTAGACCTGGTTTAGTCCTGGTTTAGACCTGGTTTAGTCCTGGTTTAGACCTGGTTTAGTCCTGGTTTAGTCCTGGTTTAGTCCTAGTTTAGTCCTGGTTTAGTCCTGTTTAGACCTGGTTTAGTCCTGGTTTAGACCTGGTTTAGTCCTGGTTTAGTCCTGGTTTAGTCCTAGTTTAGTCCTGGTTTAGTCCTGTTTAGACCTGGTTTAGTCCTGGTTTAGACCTGGTTTAGACCTGGTTTAGACCTGGTTTAGACCTGGTTTAGACCTGGTTTAGACCTGGTTTAGACCTGGTTTAGACCTGGTTTAGACCTGGTTTAGACTGGGAGTAAATACGTTTTCTTCCCGCTCCTTGTTTTTTTGTTTTTTGTTATTTCTGTTATTACACTTTTAAAAGAATGTAAATTTCTTACTTGCCCAAAATAAAAGTAAAAAAAAAAAATGTAAGTGCTATATCGGTTTTTATCAGTATATCGATATTTGCCCTTTTTAATAGTATCAGTTATCGGCCTTAAATCTCCAGCTGAGGCCGATATTTTGCTTTGGCCAAACTGCAGCGTAAAGAATCCGTATAATCTTTTATTTGAACACTTTAATGCAAAAAAATAAAATAAAACGTATCTTTCGATCTGTAGTCTGTGACTTTCTGGAGGTGGACAGTCAGATGCAGAGTCCATGATAGAGACACACAAGTTTTATTCCGTACTGTGGAATATTATAGCCAAAGAGTCCGTGTACGTCGCGGCCATCCAATTTCCGTTTAAAAAAAAATAAAAACAGAAAACGGCCTCAATTTATTTTTTGATTTAACATCAATACATAGAAAACGGAGACGACTTATATCCTGTTGTTCTTAAAATTTAAAAAACAAAAATAGGAAATGGCTCTTCACTTGACTTTAGGTGCTCTGGAAAAATGATCATTTGGAATTCAGAAAAAATTCCATTCCTGGTTTTGCCTAAAGGACTTTCTTAATGATCCGGAAGCTGTGGTTTCCGCGAGTCCCACGCCACGGGAGGGATTTTAAGGTATTAAGGTATTTTAATGATTTTCCAGGTGCTATAAATTTGCCGTTTAGAAAATCGTACGCCGACTGTAAAAACTGCCAGATTGTTGTTCATCGGTCGCGACGTACACAGTCCCCAAAGGACCAACAGTCAGGTCTGTGGAAATGCGAGCAGGGTCCGGGTTAGATTCAGGAACAGGTTATTTGTCTAACGTTGGAGTTAAGGGACAGACTTTTTAACTCGGTCTTGGCAGAACTGGATTCATACACTAAAAACCCTCTCCCTGATGACACACACGTCCTTCATCGGCCGATCTGTACCTGCGCTCGTTCTGGGCGATGTTTCCGTATCGGAGTTTCCGCACGGTGGACTCCAGGACTTTGTTTGCGTCGTTGGCGAAGTCGAGATCTCGGACTTCAGAACGCGCCACAGAGACGATGGCGAACGCCTCTTTGTCCTCTTTAGTCGGGCATGTGCCAATCTGTTTAACAAGAGAAGGTAGACACACATTTTTATACACCTTTATACACTTTTATCCACTAAAAAGAGGCTGTTTCAAATACAGGGTTAAGTAAAGGTGCCCTGCGCAACTTTTCTGGTGGAGGGTACCTGCATGTCTCCATGGAGATGTTATTGCTTTGCCTGGAATGTTCCCTGGTATGACTTTAACCAAATCCATCTGCATTTATTCATTACAGGTGTTTCAAAAATACAACAATTCCTTCTTATGATATATACGTTTAAGATATACTGTGGAATATTCAAAAGCAATAACATTTCCATGGAGACAAGCAGGTGGCGGACCCTCCACTAGAAATGTTACGCAGTGCAGCTTTAAAGTAGTGACATATCCATCCATCCATGTTCTTCCTCTTATCCGGGGTCGGGTCGCCGGGGCAACAGTCTAAGCAGGGACTCCCAGACTTCCTTGACCCCAGACACTTCCTCCAGCTCCTCCGGGGGGACCCCAAGGTGTTCCCAGGCCAGTCGGGAGACATAGTCCCTCCAGCGTGTCCTGGGTCTTCCCCGGGGCCTCCTCCCGATGGGACGTGAACACCTCCCGAGGGAGGAGTCCAGGAGGCGTCCGGAACAGACGCCCGAGCCAGACCAGGTCTAAACTGGGACCAAACCAGGTCTAATCTGGGACTAAACCAGGTCTAAACCGGGACCAAACCAGGTCTAAACCGGGACCAAACCAGGTCTAAACTGGGACTAAACCGGGTCTAATCTGGGACTAAACCGGGTCTAAACTGGGACTAAACCAGGTCTAAACTGGGACTAAACCAGGTCTAATCTGGGACTAAACCGGGTCTAAACTGGGACTAAACCAGGTCTAATCTGGGACTAAACCAGGTCTGAACTGGGACTAAACCAGGTCTAAGCTGGGACTAAACCAGGTCTAATCTGGGACTAAACCAGGTCTAAACTGGGACTAAACCAGGTCTAAACTGGGACCAAACCAGGTCTAAGCTGGGACTAAACCAGGTCTAAACTGGGACCAAATCAGGTCTAAACTGGGACTAAACCGGGTCTAAACCGGGACTAAACCGGGTCTAAACCAGGTCTAAACTGGGACCAAACCAGGTCTAAACTGGGACCAAATCAGGTCTAAACCGGGACTAAACCGGGTCTAAACCGGGACTAAACCGGGTCTAAACCAGGTCTAAACTGGGACCAAACCAGGTCTAAACTGGGACTAAACCAGGTCTAAACTGGGACTAAACTAGTTCTAAACTGGGACCAAACCAGGTCTAAACTGGGACTAAACCGGGACCAAACCAGGTCTAAACCGGGACTAAACCAGGTCTAAACTGGGACTAAACCAGGTCTAAACCGGGACCAAACCAGGTCTAAACCGGGACTAAACCAGGTCTAAACTGGCACTAAACTAGGACTAAACTAGGACTAAACCAGGACTAAACCAGGTCTACTCCTCACTCTATCTCTAAGGGAGCGTCCAGTTGCTCTGTGGAGGAAACTCATTTCGGCCGCTTGTATCGGCGATCTCGTCCTTTCGGTCATTACCCAGAGCTCATGACCATAGGTGAGGGGAGGAACGTAGATCGACGGTAAATCGAGAGCTTTGCCTTTCGGCTCAGCTCCCTCTTCACCACAACGGTCCGGTACAACGACCGCATCACTGCCGACGCTGCACCGATCCACCTGTCAATCTCAGGCTTCATCCTAGTGACATATTTGCATTTGAATATTTTTTATTTAATATGAATTCCAATTTAATCAGACACTGCTGCTTGTTAAATATTTGTAAACGAACACGTGGCGACGTCCGTAATCGTCTTTATCGACACACGGAACTCACATCCTGTTTACATACACATCACCATGGCAACTAATGAGGCGTAATTATCAATACAAATAATGACCTTGAGCATAACGGGCCTCTCCTCCTCCGTGTCGATGGGGATGTTTGTGCTCGTCACCCACGTGTTGGTGCACAGATGCCTCAGCCGCACGTACGAGTTTCTGAAAACAAAAACAAAACAACAGTAATTATTTTTAAAGCTCCGTTATCCCATAAAACTGACTCGTTTTCTGAGTCGTTTTCTAATGTTTCCTCGTCAAACACAGACCTGGAGTTGTGTTTCTTTCATTCACATATTTGAGGAACTCTTTATTATTCGTCTGTAACATCTCCAAAGCTCCAAACACTCTGTTCCACCTTGTGATGTCATGAATTTTTTATTTTTATAATTATGTCTCATTTGACACCGGAAAGCGGCTCTTTCTGCAGGAGACATGGGCAGGAGAGCGAGAAGTGACGGGTGAAGAGACGACACACCGACGAAGACGCTCGTTTGATTTTGTTTTGAACAGTTATTTTGCGCTTCACGCACACACCCTCCTCGTGGAAAAAGAAATGCTCATGTTGCAGCTTTGAAGCGAAAGTCAATCGATCCGACTGTGGAAGAAGGAAATCGAGCGGCTGCACGTGAGCTCGGCGTCGATGAGTCGATGAGACGTTGGCCACGGCAGCGCGACGAACTGACTCAGTGAAAAAGACGACAAAAGCTTTCAGAGGCGATAAAAGCAAACGCTCCAAACTCGAAAACGTTCACCTGCGGCTTATGGACAGGTGCGGCCTGTATATGTACAAAAATAAAATTATTTGAAAATTTAGTTGATGCGGCTTAAAGGAAAATTAACGTTTTTTAATAATCTGAGCCTTCTTTCGGCAATAAAACAAGTAGTTTTACTCACCCATAGCACTTTGGTGTCAATTGGAGCAGTATCGCAGAACTTATGTTGAGCCGTTCTGTTCTACTAATGATCCCGTATCCGTTAGCATGAGTGCTCGGGGCACTGATTTGCGGTGTCCAAATAACACAAACTTTAGCACTTTTCAAATCACAGAAGATCGCTGTGTCAGCGTAGACTTTTAGTGGATTCCAAAACGGCCTGAAACCCGATATCGCAACAGAAAAGTAAAGTTCAGAGCGGTGTTAGCTTCTTTCGGACTAGCGGTGTTTACAAAACAGCTGAGTTCACGCATGCGCACTGTCCTCTCTGATGACGTCATCAAATGAAACTATAGCTGCATATCGGGTTTCAGGCCGTTTTGGAATCCACTAAAAGTCTACCCTGACACAGCGATCTTCTGTGATTTGAAAAGTGCTAAAGTTTGTGTTATTTGGAGACCGCAAAGTAATGCCCCGAGCACTCACGCTAACGGATACGGGATCATTAGTAGAACAGAACGGCTCCAACATAAGTTCTGCGATACTGCTCCAATTGACACCAAACTGCTATGGGTGAATAAAACTACTTGTTTTATTACCGAAAGAAGGCTCAGATTGTAAAAAAACGTTAATTTTCCTTTAAGGTGCGCTCAATTGTCCAGAAATTACAGTATACGAGGGCCATTCAAAAAGTTCTAAAACAAATGCCATAAATTCAAAATGAGTCGAACTAGTTCAACAAAATGACCTTGAATCGTACCACTGATGACTTATAAACACATTTGACAAGTTTGGGCGTTCTAGATTTGTTATTCAGAGAGTTACGTTACATATTGCACAACCCACTTTTTTGACCCTCCAAAATGAGCCAATCTGAAGTCCGAGCAAACATTAAATTTCTAACAAAACTTCAATGGAAACCTAAAGAAATTATTGCAGCTTTGCACAATGTTTATGGATTTTTTTTTTCCTATTTCCAAAGTTGAAGGAACATTTAAAAGGAACAAGATTTCAGTCCGTACTTGAAGTGAAGAGGGAGGTTGTGACCTGGTCGACTAGACAAGCTCCAGAATTCTATCGAGAAGGAATTTTTGGGTGGAAACGTCGCTCGCAGAAGTGTACTGACTTAGGTGGATGTTATGTAGAAAAATAATTTTGTTACTTTCAAAAATACATTTGTCTTAGAACTTTTTGAATGACCCTCGTATAAGAGCGAACTTGACCTTTACAGTGGCGTTGTTTTCTGTTTAAGAGAAAAACTCAGCCTAAGGCGACGTTCAGACTGCAGCTTGGAGTGACCCAAATCCGATTTTTTCACCTCTATGCGACCTGTATCTGATCTTTTACTGACAGTTTGAACGACACAGATCAGATTTTTTCAAATGTGATCCAGGTCACTTGGATATGTGGTCCTAAAACCGATACATATCCGATCTTTTGACATGCGACTTCAGTCTGAACGGCCAGGTCGCGTTCATCCGACCCGGGCGTGTTTCCTCCAGTGACAGTGGTACAAGTCGGCGCTCACAAATGTACACAAACGTTCTTCTCATCATGTGAAAACAGTCCATGAACTCCGTGTCAGTGAAGCGGCGAAGCACGTACTCACCACTCTTGGCTGTGACTCCGCACCAACACGTTCATTTCTACAGACGTTGCGGTCACTGCCCCACAAAACGCCGTGGTCAAAAAACCTCGTCCGTCTTCTCCTTAAAACAAATAAGCTGTAGGTGTTCTGGCTCCGGTACGACAACAACTTTAGGCGACATCCGTAAACACTGAGCACGCTCGCTGCACGTGACCTCGTCGTGTCCTCCAAGGCGCATGCGGGACACTTTTGGGGCGTTTAAAGTTCACACTGGAGATCACATACAAGTCGCATTTAATTGGAAATGTGAACAACCTCGCAAAAAAATCAGATTTCACAAAAAAAAAATCGGAATTGAGCATTAAGCCCTGCAGTCTGAACGTCGCCTAAATCTGCAGGTTTGTGAGTCAAACATGTGAATGAAACAAAACACAACTCGGTGTTTGTGACGAGGAAACGTTAGATTTGAACCGATTTGAAAATCACGTATAAGAAACATCATCATAAATCTTGTAAATCCTAAAGGGAGTGGTTTTGCGTTGGCGTGTGCCCGGGTCTGACCTGGGCACCAGACAGTCGGCGCGCTGGAGGGTGGTGGCGTCGAGCTCAAACAGGGAGGAGATGTCGTTCCCGTGGGGCACTGACACCAGAGTGAAGGCGATCTTCTCCGCCGCCTGGTTCTTCCTTTTGGAGAAAACTGTTCCATTCTCCTGCTGCAGAAAGAACAAAACACAAGATCAGGCATGCACGACATATCCGCATTAACATCGGTATCGGCCCGATGTGTAAAAGTGGGTTGATACTAACGACCGATATTTGTCAGTACAGTAATCCCTGGAATTAACGTTTTCTCACATTTCTCTCTCGCTTAAAGGAAAAGTAACATTTTTTTTACAATTTGAGCCTTATTTCGGTAATAAAACAAGTTGTTTTACTCACCCATAGCACTTTGGTGTCATATGGAGCACTTCCAGAGATGTTTTAGATTTGCGTTAGCCTAGCGCAACATCTAGCCATAGCTCGGGGCATATAATATATTCCCTGAGCATGTAATATGCCCCGTGCGGGCTCCAAATAGCACAAACTTTAGCACTTTTCAAATCATAGAAGCTCGATATCTTAGTCTACGATTTCGTTTGAGTCAAAAGTGGCCTGTAATCCGAGATTTATCCAAAGTTTACAGCTTTGCGTTTCATGTTTGGGTCCCGGGAGCTGAGAGCACAGTCCGCACATGCGCACTGGCGTCCTCATCTACTCCAAACTATGGCTAAATCTCGGATTACAGGCCACTTTTGCTTCAAACGAAAGTGTAGACTAAGACATCGGGCTTCTATGATTTGAAAAGTGCTAAAGTTTGTGTTATTTGGAGACCGCAAAGTAATGCCCCGAGCACTCAAGTTAACGAATACGCTACAACATAACTTCTACGAAACTGCTCAAAATGACACCAAACTGCTATGGGTGAGAAAAACTACTTGTTTTATTGCCGAAAGAAGGCTCAGATTGTAAAAAAAAACGTTACTTTTCCTTTAAACACTCGAACTTTCGTAGATTTTCAACAAAATGTATGAATAGTGAAGTGTGGGGTGCGCTCATCGTGCTCAAATCCATGATTTGACCGGCGCGAGACCGCCACATCAAACCTCGACATGAACAAACACAAGAACCGCACGAAACCAGGCAAAGAGCCGCACGCAGTGTTTTAGTCCTGGTTTAGACCTGGTCCAGTCCAGGTTTAGACATTGTTTAGACCTGGTCTAGACCTGGTTTAGTCCGCGTTTAGTCCTGATCTAGTCTAGGGGTGGGTATTGCCAAAGAAGTCACGATTCAATTCGAATCACGATTCATATGCCATGATGCGATACTATCACGATGCATCACGATACTTGAATTATTGCGATGCATTGCAATATATTCAACATACTTCAGTGAAAATGTACCAAAAAAAAGAGAATAACTTAAATATCAGTGGCTGTGTATCTGGGTCATGTCTTCAGTTTATACATAACTCAATTCATAACTGAATTTATTGAATAACAAAAACAAATAAACCAAACCAATAACAAAAAAAGTGCAGAGGATTTTTTCTAAAACAAAAAATGATGTTCAAACATTTGCCATTTTGGAGGTAGCTCCCATCATAACAAACGATACCCTTTCACAAAGAAAAAAGTGCAGAGGATTTATTTAAAAAACAACAATAACTAATAATTAATTAATTAATTAATATTAAATATTAAATTATTAAATATTAACTTATTAATTAATAACAATCGACTTTTGGCATCAAGAATCGATGCAGTATATTGTGAAAGTTAGTATCGCGATGCATTGTCATGACGATTATTTTGCACACCCCTAGTCTAGTCCCGGTCTGGCCCCCCCCCCCGCGTCCCCCATCTATAACATCAATCGGCAAAGGTCCTTTAGCCAATCACGACGCAGAACACAATGTTACACTATAAAAAAATTTAAAGTGAAAAAAAAAAAAAAAAAAAAATCAGGAGTCAACACATTTTGAAAATAAAAGACATTCAAAAATTCATTTTGCCTGATTTTCAGTCTGTATAAAATGTTATCTCAGAATTCAAAATAAATAAATACCGGTATCGGCTAATATTTTCACATCGGTGCATCCCTACACAAGATAATCTAACTTTTCTGGTGGAGGGTTCGTCAAACGCTTTTCTCCATGGAGATGTTATTGCTTTGTCTGGAATGTTCCACAGTGTGGCATTAAACCTTTCTATCTTCATGGAGACCAAATCAGACCAAGTTCCAGGTCAGATCTGTGGAGAATCACTGCGTGCACATGGACGAGTGTAATCCGACTGCAAACGGATTGGGATCGTATCGAGTTCATGTGCACAGATTAAGGATCGTACAGGGATCAGTTTCCCGAATCCGATTGGAACCCCTGGCTCAGGCCGATAGTAATCCGCTCGGTGCCGCCTTGTGCACGATATCGGATCGGATCGGTGTACTGTGCATGAGCGGGAATTTTCGCCAGGGATTTCACCCGGAAGTGGCAGGAGGCGCCGACGCCGTCATAAGTAGCGATTGTTGCCGGAAAAGTCAAACGAAATCATGGCTGCGAAGAAAGAATTCACAACACGTACACCAATGCTGCTCCGGCAAACTAGTCCAGGTTTAGTCCAGGTTTAGTCCAGGTTTAGTCCAGGTTTAGTCCAGGTTTAGTCCAGGTTTAGTCCAGGTTTAGTCCAGGTTTAGTCTAGGTTTAGTTTACAGAACATTACAGGCAGAACAATCTCCATAGAAACAAGCAGGTGATGGTGTCCCAACCAGAAAAGTTACACAATGCACCTTTAAAGGGCCCATATCACACCATTTTCTGATGTTCTAAAGTGGTTTCCTCGTCACAAACACCTGGAGTTTTGTTTCATTCACACGTTTAACACACAAACCTGCAGATTTAGGCTGAGTTCTTCTCTCTAACTGAAAACACTCTGTTCCACATTGTGATGTAATGTGGTGATACAGGAAGTGCTCAGAAAATGTGCTGTTCCACCTTGAGAACTGCCCCATGTGTTTTTAAACTCCACACACCTTCACTAGAATCATTTGGATCATTTCAGCTCTTCTGGAGTCGCCGATCTCGACTGAACTAAAGGTAAAAGGAGCTGTTCACTTGAAAACTACCACTTGATGACATCATGAGGTGGAGCAGTGCGTTTGGAGCTTTGGAGATGTCGACAGACGAATAATAAAGTGAAATATAGCTGCAAGCAGCAATGTGGGGCCAAGCACCGAAGGTGCATGTGGGCCTCAACATGTAGGCCGCATGTAGGGTCTGACAGGGTCTGACAGTGTCTGACAGTGTCTAACAGGGTCTGACAGGGTCTGACAGAGTCTGACAGAGTCTGACAGGGTCTGACAGAGTCTAACAGGGTCTGACAAGGTCTGACAGGGTCTGACAGGGTCTGACAGAGTCTGACAAGGTCTGACAGGGTCTGACAGAGTCTAACAGAGTCTGGCAGGGTCTGACAGGGTCTGACAGGGTCTGACAGGGTCTGACAGGGTCTGACAGAGTCTAACAGGGTCTGACAAGGTCTGACAGGGTCTGACAGGGTCTGACAGAGTCTGACAGGGTCTGACAGGGTCTGACAGGGTCTGACAAGGTCTGACAGGGTCTGACAGAGTCTAACAGAGTCTAACAGAGTCTGGCAGGGTCTGACAGGGTCTGACAGGGTCTGACAGTCTGACAGAGTCTGACAGGGTCTGACAGGGTCTGACAGTCTGACAGGGTCTGACAGAGTCTGACAGGGTCTGACAGAGTCTAACAGAGTCTGACAAAGTCTGACAGGGTCTGACAGGGTCTGACAGGGTCTGACAAGGTCTGACAGGGTCTGACAGAGTCTAACAGAGTCTAACAGAGTCTGGCAGGGTCTGACAGGGTCTGACAGGGTCTGACAGAGTCTAACAGAGTCTAACAGAGTCTGGCAGGGTCTGACAGGGTCTGACAGAGTCTGACAGAGTCTGACAGGGTCTGACAGTCTGACAGAGTCTGACAGGGTCTGACAGAGTCTGACAGAGTCTAACAAAGTCTAACAGAGTCTGACAGGGTCTGACAGGGTCTGACAGAGTCTAACAGAGTCTAACAGAGTCTGGCAGGGTCTGACAGGGTCTGACAGGGTCTGACAGGGTCTGACAGTCTGACAGGGTCTGACAGGGTCTGACAGGGTCTGACAGAGTCTGACAGAGTCTAACAGAGTCTGACAAAGTCTGACAGGGTCTGACAGGGTCTGACAAGGTCTGACAGGGTCTGACAGAGTCTAACAGAGTCTAACAGAGTCTAACAGAGTCTGGCAGGGTCTGACAGGGTCTGACAGAGTCTGACAGGGTCTGACAGTCTGACAGGGTCTGACAGGGTCTGACAGGGTCTGACAGAGTCTGACAGAGTCTAACAGAGTCTGACAAAGTCTGACAGGGTCTGACAGGGTCTGACAAGGTCTGACAGGGTCTGACAGAGTCTAACAGAGTCTAACAGAGTCTAACAGAGTCTGGCAGGGTCTGACAGGGTCTGACAGAGTCTGACAGGGTCTGACAGTCTGACAGTCTGACAGGGTCTGACAGTCTGACAGTCTGACAGGGTCTGACAGAGTCTGACAGGGTCTGACAGGGTCTGACAGAGTCTGACAGAGTCTGACAGAGTCTGACAGGGTCTAACAGAGTCTAACAAAGTCTAACAAAGTCTAACAGAGTCTGACAGGGTCTGACAGAGTCTGACAGAGTCTGACAGGGTCTGACAGGGTCTGACAGAGTCTGACAGGGTCTGACAGAGTCTGACAGAGTCTAACAAAGTCTAACAGAGTCTGACAGGGTCTGACAGGGTCTGACAGGGTCTGACAAGGTCTGACAGGGTCTGACAGAGTCTAACAGAGTCTAACAGAGTCTGGCAGGGTCTGACAGGGTCTGACAGGGTCTGACAGGGTCTGACAGGGTCTGACAGGGTCTGACAGGGTCTGACAGTCTGACAGGGTCTGACAGAGTCTGACAGGGTCTGACAGAGTCTGACAGAGTCTAACAGAGTCTGACAAGGTCTGACAGGGTCTGACAGGGTCTGACAAGGTCTGACAGGGTCTGACAGAGTCTAACAGAGTCTAACAGAGTCTGGCAGGGTCTGACAGGGTCTGACAGAGTCTGACAGGGTCTGACAGTCTGACAGTCTGACAGAGTCTGACAGGGTCTGACAGGGTCTGACAGTCTGACAGAGTCTAACAGGGTCTGGCAGGGTCTGACAGGGTCTGACAGGGTCTAACAGAGTCTAACAAAGTCTAACAAAGTCTAACAGAGTCTGACAGGGTCTGACAGAGTCTGACAGGGTCTGACAGGGTCTGACAGGGTCTGACAGAGTCTGACGGTCTGACAGAGTCTGACAGAGTCTGACAGGGTCTAACAGAGTCTAACAAAGTCTAACAGAGTCTGACAGGGTCTGACAGGGTCTAACAGAGTCTAACAGGGTCTGACAGGGTCTAACAGGGTCTAACAGGGTCTGACAGGGTCTGACAGGGTCTAACAGTCTGACAGGGTCTAACAGAGTCTGACAGGGTCTAACAGAGTCTAACAGAGTCTGACAGGGTCTAACAGGGTCTAACAGAGTCTGGCAGGGTCTAACAGGGTCTGACAGGGTCTGACAGGGTCTAACAGAGTCTGGCAGGGTCTAACAGAGTCTGGCAGGGTCTGACAGGGTCTAACAGTCTGACAGGGTCTAACAGAGTCTGACAGGGTCTAACAGAGTCTGGCAGGGTCTAACAGAGTCTGGCAGGGTCTAACAGAGTCTGGCAGGGTCTAACAGGGTCTGACAGGGTCTAACAGGGTCTAACAGAGTCTGACAGGGTCTAACAGGGTCTGACAGGGTCTAACAGGGTCTAACAGAGTCTGACAGGGTCTAACAGAGTCTGGCAGGGTCTAACAGAGTCTGACAGGGTCTAACAGAGTCTGGCAGGGTCTAACAGGGTCTGACAGGGTCTAACAGAGTCTGACAGGGTCTAACAGAGTCTAACAAAGTCTAACAGAGTCTGACAGGGTCTAACAGAGTCTGACAGGGTCTAACAGAGTCTGACAGGGTCTAACAGAGTCTGGCAGGGTCTGACAAAGTCTGACAGGGTCTGACAGAGTCTGACAGGGTCTAACAGAGTCTGACAGGGTCTAACAGAGTCTGACAGGGTCTAACAGAGTCTGACAGGGTCTAACAGAGTCTGGCAGGGTCTAACAGAGTCTGACAGGGTCTAACAGAGTCTGACAGGGTCTAACAGAGTCTGGCAGGGTCTAACAAAGTCTGACAGGGTCTAACAGAGTCTGACAGGGTCTAACAGAGTCTGACAGGGTCTAACAGAGTCTGACAGGGTCTAACAGAGTCTGACAGGGTCTAACAGGGTCTGACAGGGTCTAACAGGGTAGTTAGACCCTGTCAGACTCAGAAACAGGGTTTAGCAGTAGAAACACTATAGTGCCTAGCACCTTCGGTGCTTGGCCCCAATGAAAACATGTGAAGGAAACAAAACTCAACTCCAGGTCTGATTTTGAGGAGGAAACGTCAGACTGTCGAGCTTCAGACAAAGCAGGGCCTACAGTTAGCATCACTTATGGTTGCAACCCAGAAATTTCCCCATTGTAAGAAACTAAATTCTAAAACTGTGTGAGTTTTGTGTGAGTTTTGTGTGCTGTGGTGGCAGAAGTTGCTGGTTTCTTTTCTTTTGTGAGTTCGAGCAGCTCCCCAGAGTCTCTCTGTCCTCCCACTCCTCCACTCCTCTCTCTCTCTCTCCATCTCTTCGGTCTCTTCTCTCTCTATTCTCTCTGGCTTCTCTCTCTCTATTTTTTCTTTCTCTCTCTTTCTCTCTCTCTTTCACTCCTCTCTCTTTGTTTTCTCTCTTTTTTCTTTCTGTCTATCTTTCTCTCTTTCACTCCTCTTTCTCTTTTCTCTCTCTTTCACTCCTCTTTCTCTCTTTCAATCCTCTCTCTCTTTCACTCTTTTTGTCTCTCTCTTTCTCTTTCACTCCTCTCTCGCTGTCTTTTCTCTCTCTCTTTCACTCCTCTCTCTCTGTTTTCTCTTTTTCTCTCTCTTTCTCTCTCTCTTGTTCACTCCTCTCTCTCCCTCTTTCTATTCTCTCTTTCTCTCTCTCCGGTGAGTCATGGCTCACATGGGCGAGCGGAGCAGACAGCACGTCCCTCCTCCCTCCTCCCCGTCGCTCTCTCCGTCCATCCCCCGCTCGCTCTCCGTCTCCTCTCTTGATCCCCCTTTCCCCCCCCCCCGGCTAATCTCTCTCTCTCTCTCTCTATCCCAGCTCCTCATCTCTCTCCTTCCCCAATCTCTGTTTTTCCTCTCTCTCTCCCTCCCCCCCTCGTTCTCCTCCCGCCCACTCATCACCCCCTCTCTCCCTCTACTCCTCTCTCCCTCTACTCCTCTCTCTCCCTTCCCCTTTTCTCTCTCATACCCCCCCCCAGATGTTATATAAGGACTCGAGTGTCTGAATCCTGCATGTGCCAAAGGAAGTGTGAGACTGCATCCTCCCTCCTTTCTCCTTCTATATCCTCTTTTTCTCTCCTCTCCTCCCTCTTTCCTCTGCATCGGGCAATTCGAGGCTCCCTCCCTCCTCTCTCTTCCTCTCCCTTTCTCCACTCCTTTCTCCCTCTCTCCTCCCTCTCCACCTTCTCTCCTCTCTCTATCTCCAAGCTCCTCTCCTCCTCCTCTCCTCCTCCAGGCTCCTCTCTCTCTCTGGTTGAACTTCTTCTCTCATCCCTCTCTCAGGCTCCTCTCTCCTCTCTCCTCCCTCTCTCTCCTCTCTCCTCCCTCTATCTCCAGGCTCCTCTCCTCCCTCCCTCTCTTCTCCTCCCTCTCCTTTCTCTCTCCTCTCCTCCCTCTCCTTTCTCTCTCCTCTCCTCCCTATCTCTCTTCTCCTCTTCTCTCTCCTCCCTCTCTCTTCTCCTCCCTCCCTCCCTCCCTCTCTCCTTCCCTCCTCCCTCCCTCCTCCTCCCTCTCTCTCCTCCCTCTCTCCTCCCTCCCTCTCCTTCCTCTCCTAACTCTCTCCTCCCTCCCTCTCCTTCCTCTCCTAACTCTCTCCTCTCCTCCCTCTCTCCTCTCCTCCCTTTCTCCTCCCTCCCTCCCTCTCTCCTCCCTCTCTCCTCCCTCTCTCCCTCTCTCCCTCTCTCCTCCCTCTCCCTGAGTTTCAGTTTTTCTCTCGTTTCACCTCGAGCTTCAGTTTTCAGTTCAGGGAATTCAAAACAAACAAACTCGGATCTGAAAGTTTCAGCCTCAGACTTTCTCGTGTAAACTTTACGGTGACGCGAATCCAGATCTCGTGTAAACTTTACGGTGACGCGAATCCAGATAATTTTGTGTCGAATCGTTAACGACGTTTTGGAAAAGAGAATATTTAAATAAAATTATAAATTGAGATGAAAATAATTTCCCACTCTTCTGTTACGTAGCATTCACAACACGTTTCTACGGTTTATCTAAACGTAAAAGTCGGCAGGTCCGTCGGTTTCTCCTGACACTCTGCAGCTGGAGGCACTGCTCTGTCTGAACGTTACAACAGTTTGGGACTTTTCATTTTAGTTTAGTTTTAGTTTTGACTTTTTCCCTCTAATTTAATCCGTTTTTAGAGCAGCTCTGATTAGTGATGGACAAGTCCAAGTTTAGTCCAGGTTTGGTCCAGGTTTGGTCCAGGTTTGGTCCAGGTTTGGTCCAGGTTTAGTCCAGGTTTGGTCCAGGTTTGGTCCAGGTTTAGTCCAGGTTTAGTCCAGGTTTAGTCCAGGTTTAGTCCAGGTTTGGTCCAGGTTTGGTCCAGGTTTAGTCCAGGTTTAGTCCAGGTTTGGTCCAGGTTTAGTCCAGGTTTAGTCCAGGTTTGGTCCAGGTTTAGTCCAGGTTTAGTCCAGGTTGGGTTTGGCCCAGGTTTGGTCCAGGTTTGGTCCAGGTTTAGTCCAGGTTTGGTCCAGGTTTAGTCCAGGTTTGGTTCAGGTTTACTCCAGGTTTACTCCAGGTTTACTCCAGGTTTACTCCAGGTTTGGTCCAGGTTTGGTCCGGTTTGGTCCAGGTTTGGTCCAGGTTTGGTCCAGGTTTAGTCCAGGTTTAGTCCAGGTTTAGTCCAGGTTAGGTTTGGTCCAGGTTTGGTCCAGGCTTAGTCCAGGTTTAGTCCAGGTTTAGTCCAGGTTAGGTTTGGTCCAGGTTTGGTCCAGGTTTAGTCCAGGTTTAGTCCAGGTTTAGTCCAGGTTTAGTCCAGGTTAGGTTTGGTCCAGGTTTGGTCCAGGTTTAGTCCTGGTTTGGTCCTGGTTTGGTCCAGGTTTAGTCCAGGTTTAGTCCAGGTTTAGTCCAGGTTTAGTCTAGGTTTAGTCTAGGTTTAGTCTAGGTTTGGTCCTGGTTTGGTCCTGGTTTGGTCCTGGTTTAGTCCAGGTTTAGTCCAGGTTTAGTCCAGGTTTAGTCCAGGTTTAGTCTAGGTTTAGTCTAGGTTTAGTCCAGGTTTAGTCCAGGTTTAGTCCAGGTTTAGTCCAGGTTTAGTCCAGGTTTAGTCCAGGTTTAGTCCAGGTTTAGTCCAGGTTTAGTCCAGGTTTAGTCCAGGTTAGGTTTGGTCCAGGTTTAGTCCAGGTTTGGTCCTGGTTTGGTCCTGGTTTGGTCCAGGTTTGGTCCAGGTTTAGTCCAGGTTTAGTCCAGGTTTAGTCCAGGTTTAGTCCAGGTTTAGTCCAGGTTTGGTCCAGGTTTGGTCCAGGTTTAGTCCAGGTTTAGTCCAGGTTTAGTTACAATCCTGGACTTGAACTCAGTTTTTGTTTTTTTCTAACTGCTCAGTTTTAGTTTCAGTTTTTGGGTTATACTTTGGGTTATTTGTCAAGTGCAGGATTCAAAAAGAAAGTTTAATACAAAATACAAATTTTAAAACATTTATTCAGGTTTTATCCCCACAACAACCAAAGCTGCAGCCGTAAGTGCAAAAACAAATAAAAATACAAACCAAAACTTCCACATTTACCAACTCCAAAACAGGTAAATAAAGAAGTAACAAAGCGAAGATCAACAAGAGCTCAGGGGCAACAACTGGTGCCGTCTGAAGCACCGATACGTTTGTTTTTAACGAGCAAACAAACGAATGTTCAAATGAGTTTTGAAAAACCGAACAGACTGAGTGAAGTTATTTCTGTCTGAGGCTCGTTTGGGACTCGCTCTTATCGTCCTTATGCAAACTCGCTAAATGTACTTTGAGATTCGTGGGATTTTTCCTTTCGAGAGCCGTTCCTGCCCCCAGCACTTTTGCGTTTGTCCGTCTCGCTGCTCCAGAAACAGGTCGATTTATTTTATCGCACCAAGACGTGTAAATAAATCGACAAAGATGAAAACGAAAAGTGATTGATCTATAATTTCAGTTATTTTTAGTTAGTTTTGTAAACACACAATACAGTTTCACTTATCGTTTTTTTCTTTTAATTGTCCTGGTTTTGTTTAGTCCGAGTTTAGTCCTGGTTTAGTCCTGGTTTAGTCCTGCTTTAGTCCCAGTTTAGCCCCGGTTTAGTCCTGGCTTAGTCCTGCTTTAGGTCCTGGTTTAGTCCTGGTTTAGTCCTAGTTTAGTCCTGGTTTAGTCCTGGTTTAGTCCTAGTTTAGTCCTAGTTTAGTCCTAGTTTAGTCCTGCTTTAGGTCCTGGTTTAGGTCCTGGTTTAGTCCTGGTTTAGTCCTGGTTTAGTCCTGGTTTAGTCCTGCTTTAGTCCTAGTTTAGTTCTAGTTTAGTTCTAGTTTAGTCCTGGTTTAGTCCTGGTTTAGTCCTGGTTTAGTCCTGGTTTAGTTCTAGTTTAGTCCTGCTTTAGTCCTAGTTTAGTCCTGGTTTAGTCCTGGTTTAGTCCTAGTTTAGTCCTAGTTTAGTTCTGGTTTAGTCCGAGTTTAGTCCTGGTTGAGTCCTGCTTTATTCCTTGTTTAGTCCTAGTTTGGTCCTGGTTTAGTCCTGCTTTAGTTCTAGTTTAGTCCTGGTTTAGTCCTGGTTTAGTCCTAGTTTAGTTCTGGTTTAGTCCGAGTTTAGTCCTGGTTGAGTCCTGCTTTAGTCCTGGTTTAGTCCTAGTTTGGTCCTGGTTTAGTCCTGTTTAGTCCTGGTTTAGTCCTGGTTTAGTCCTTGTTTAGTCTTGGTTTAGTCCTGGTTTAGACCTGGTTTAGTCCTGGTTTAGTCCTGGTTTAGTCCTGGTTTAGTCCTGGTTTAGTCCTGGTTTAGTTCTGCTTTTGTTTATCTATAATTTCAGTTAGTTTTAGTTTTGTAAACACACAATACAGTTTCAGTTATCGTTTTTTTCTTTTAATTTCAGTTAAGTCCGTTTATTTTTTCAATTTTAGTTTACGTTTTTTCGTTCGTTTTCGTTCACTATAATAACCTCGGTTTGAGGGTCTAAATTCGACTTTAATCTGAGACCATGAACCCTCGGACTGATCAGGCTCCTGAAAACGCTCTGTAAATCCATTTTTGTATTTTTTTTCTTACGTTTTCACACGATCTTAAAACTTTTTGTCTGCGTTTGCTGATGTGTGCGTTGTGTTACCGTGGAAACCGCACGGCCGATTTTAAACTGATTTTTGTGGATTCTCACTCACCTCGGCTTTGGGCTCAGAGTCGTCTTTGAATTCTGGATTTATCTGTAAAATAAAAACCACAAAACATCAGAAACACAATAAATAACACTTTTGTTTTCTTATATTGTCGGGTTGTTGGTTTAACTCTAAGTTTTCGAACTTCAAATCAACCGTCTAAAATGAATTGTGCGTACAGTGAGTGTGACTTTTGTCTGAGTGTTTTCTTTTTTTTAAGACAATAGAATGAAACATTTTACAAAATACAACACAATAAACAAAAATAAAACACAAAAACATAAATATAAAACACAAAAACAAATATAAAACACAAGAAACATAAAAATAAAACACAAAAACATAAAAATATAAAACAAAACCATAAAAATAAATCACAAACATGAAAAAATAAAGCAGAAAAACAGAAAAATAAAACACACAAACATAAAAAATAAAACAGAAAAACAAAAAATAAAACAGAAAAACATAAACATAAAACACAAAAACAAAAATAAAACAAAAACAAACAAATAAAACACAAAAACAAAATTAAAACAAAAACAAACAAATAAAACACAAAAAAATAAAACACAAAAACATTAAAAAAAACCACAAAAACAAATATAAAACACAAAAATATAAAACACAAAAACATAAAAATGAAACAAAAAATAAAACACAAAAACATAAAAAATAAAACACAAAAACATAAAAATAAAACAAACATAAAAATAAAACACAAAACAAAACTCCCCACCCCAAACACACACACAATTTTAATTAAATAAAACTAAAACAATGTAAAATAATAATATAAATAATATAAAATAATAAAATATGTTTATATTTTGGCCAATTTATATTTTAATTTCCCTTTCTCTGTTTTGATTGTTGCTGTGCGTTTCCTCGTCCTGGAGATGATTTCACATGAATCTTCAAGATTCAAGATTCAAGAGATTCAAGATTGTTTATTTGTCATATGCAGAATCAACACAAGGTCAACAATGCAATGAAATGCTTAGGATCAGAAGAACCGTTGACTCGCTAAGATAGTCAAGAAGTACTAATAACATGCAATAATAGTACATGGTAAAAAAAAGTGTTGCAAAAGTGCAGGGGAAGAAGTAAACAATATAATAAACAATATAATAAAATATGTAATAAAATGTAATAAAATAAAAAAACAAGGTACAATGTACAAGGTGCAGGTAGGATTAAATCAAGATCAAATAAGGTGTAAGTATTTCACAGATTGCACATAATATGGTGTGGTATAGGTGTTGCATGTGGATTTCGTATTGCACATAGTGTGGTATAAATATTGCACATAGGTTATTGCACTGATTATTGCACATGTAACAGTAGTTTACAGTGAGGTAGTGACAGACATGATACATTCATACAGAGCAGCAGCAGTAAACATAATTATGCATAATGAAAGGTAGTTTAGTGCAGTATTATTGAGAGTTCAGTATTTAGAGTATTACCCAGAGTTCAGTAGTCTGACAGCTTGGGGGTAATATCTGTCTTTGAGTGTTTTTGTGCGTGCTGCAGGCTCCTGTATCGTCTACCAGAGGGTAGCAGACGGAAGAGTCCTTGTGCCGGATGAGTATGGTCCTTAGTGATGCTGCGTGCTTTACGCAGACCCCTGCTGTGGTAAATGTCCTGGATGGAGGGGAGACTGCTGCCAGTGATGTCCTCTGCCGCTCGCACTACCCTCTGTAGTGCTTTGCGGCTCTGAGCGGTGCAGTTCCCATACCACACTGTGATGCAGCCCGTCAGCAGGCTCTCGATGGTGCACCTGTAGATGTTTGTGAGGATGCTGGTGTTCATACCAAACTTCCTCAACTTCCTCAGGAAGTAGAGTCTTTGTCGGGCTTTCTTAACCACAGTGTCTGTGAATCTTCCGACTGAGGCGACCGAGGATGGAAATGAGCCGGGCTGGTGATAATCTTTACATATTTACATTTTTAAAAGTTCATTCATATGTGCTGTTCCTTTACAAATAAATAAAGAATAATAAGAATAAGAATAAAGAATAGTTTGTAAAATGTGCAGCTGCAGAACTCTGAACCGCAGCTGTTGCAGAGGAAACACTGCCCCCTAGAGCAAATAACAGGAACTGCACTGGACCGTTTCAGAATTGGAAATCAATGAAATCAATGAAAGACTTTTGTGTTTGTGCAGCAAAGAACAAAAATACTGAAAGTGAACTGTCAGGTTTTATAAATCGTGCGGTTTTGTGGCTGGTCTCGGTCCGGACTGAGGATGGAAATGAGCTTTGGCGACGATCCTGCATATTTACAAGTCCACGTTTTTCTCTTACAGTATCTCGTCTTTTAACACGCACCGTCCCTTTAATAAATACAAAAACAAATACACGCACCGTCCCTTTAATAAACACAACAACAAACAACTTCACAATCACAATGTACTTCCTGTAAATAACTGAAAACAAAATATTCTATCTATAACAGGAAGCGGAACCTTTTTACAGAAGATGTGCACAAACCCAAACACAATCATAATGTGTAATAATCAGAGCTGTCAGGCAATTAAAAAAATAATCTAATTAAATACAGGATTTGTAATTAATTAATCTAATTAATCACATTTTAATGTCGTGAGAGAGAGAGAGAAAGAGAGAGAAAGAGGGAAGAGAGAAAGAGAAAGTGAGAGAGAGAGAGAGTGAGAGAGAGAGAGAAAGAGAGGGAGAGAGTGAGGGAGAGTGAGAGAGAGAGAAAGAGTGAGAGAGAGTGAGAGAAAGAGAGAGTTAGAGTGAGAGAGAGTGAGAGTGAGAAAGTGAGAGAGAGGAAAGAGAGAAAGAGAGGGAGCGAGAGAGGGAGAGAAAGAGAGGGAGAGAAAGGGAGAGAGAAATAGAGAGATAGAGAGAAAGAGGGAAGCGAGAGATAGAGAAATAGAGTGAGAGAGAGAGAGAGAGAGAAAGAGGGAAGAGAGAGAGAAAGATAGAGTGAGAGAAAGAGGGGAGAGAGTGAGAGAAAGAGAAAGAGAAAGTGAGAGAGAGAGAGTGAGAGAGAGAAAGAGGGAGGGAGAGAGAGAGGGAGAGAAAGGGAGAGAGAGAGAGAGAAAGAGAGGGAAACGAGAGATAGAGAGAGAAATAGAGTGAGTGAGAGAGAGAGAGAGAGAGAGAGAGAGAGAGAGAGAGAGATAAAAAGAGAGAGAGAGAGAGATTCTCCGTCTTCGTTCTTTTTATAAATAAAGTTGCCGTTCAAAGGTCCTGGCAGCGATTAGTTTGCCGCACGCCAAATTTAAAATGTGCATTGAATTGCCGCTCATAATTAATTGCGTTAATTTGCAGTGTAATTAATTAATCTAATTAACGTGTTAAACTGACAGCCCTGGTAATAATAATACATGTGTTTTGCACTTCAGGGAAACACAAAGACGCTTCACAATAAACTCGCACTAAAACAAGGACAGACAAAAGTGCAGAAGAGCGTCCGGTGGCGCTCGGAGGAAACGGCGAGTTTGGCGCAGTGACTTACTTCAGCTGCCAGGTAATTTCCAGTGGCCAAATGTTTGAAACGAAAGAGGCTGTTCCACTGCCCCGCCCCCCCTCTGCACGGGTCGTAGTGCACCACCTGAGGACAGAGAACTTCAGTTTAGACTCGGACACTTTATTGATCCACAAGAGAAATGACTTGGACACAGCAGCTCACACATCACAAAATATTACAATAAAAGAGTAAAAAAATATAAAAATTCTAAATAAGTAGCGAGAGACTTATCAATAAGACATAAATGATATAAGGCTACGTTTACACATGGCCGGGTGTGTTTCTCTCCCTCCGTTTTCCAAAATAACACTGTGCACATAGCATTGTTTTCAAAAAAGTTTTCGTTTACCAACCCGCATAAATACGAGCGCCGTCGTAACTACGCCAAGTCTATGGGCGGCAGTGTAGGAAGAAGGAGAACGCTCTGCAAGCCAATCAGAATCACTTTTGGTGCGCCAGTTGCTTAAAACTCCGTTTATCTCACTTTACACGCAAACGAGAGACAGTAGTTTTTCAGAATCTCCACTCTAGTTTTTAGAAAGACTTAGGCAAACTTTATTGATACCTTTAAGTTAAGTTAAGGTAAGAAAGATTCATTTTCCGAGGCAACTTCGTGATTTCTTTGGTCGACTGTGTTGTTTTTAAAGTGCTTTATAAATAAAGTTGGATTGGATTTCTGTGTAAAAGATGGGTACAAACGAAGGGAAATGTCGTTTTTTGGTGAAAATCGAGAAGTTTGTATTCGTTTTGGCGTTTCGTCCACACAGCGCCGGCGTTTTGGGGGGACGAAAACGGTGTTTTTTAAAACCAGGTTCCAGAGTGGAGAAATCTGAGAACGCCGGCGGTCGCGTTGTCGTGTGGACGAGCAAAACGCAGCTTTTGGAAAACGATGACGTCGCGATGCCGTCGTCATCTGCTTTGGCAGGACTCCCAGTCGACGTTCTGCTGATACCGACGCGTTTTGTAATTCGACGTAACTCGTAGAAGTAACTCCACTTCGTCGTCGGTCCAAACGAGAGTCGGTTTTTGTACGTGCGTTCGCCATCGTTATTATCTTCTTGAGTTTGTTTGTTTGTGGAAGAGAAAGGACTTTATGCGCATGCGCTCTTTGTAGTGTTGTGTTTCCTAGGGATGCACAATATATCGGCATTAACATCAGTATCGGCCGATATTGCAATTTTTTAATTTTTTTTAACATATCGGTATCAGCCCGATGTGTAAAAGTGGGCCGATATTAACGACCGATATTTGTCAGTACAGTAATCCCTCGAATTAACGTTTTCTCACATTTCTCTCTCGTTTAAACACTCAAACTTTCATAGATTTTCAACAAAATTATTAATAGTGAAGTGGGGAAGGGGGGCGCGTGGTCTCGCGCAGCATGACCGGCGAGAGACCGTGAGGTACCACCCGGGGCTGCGAGCACAAGACCCGTGTCCAAACCGTGCCTCCTCCTCGGGACGGCGTCCACGGTCCTGAGGAGGAGGAGCAGTCCGAACACATCAAACCTCGACATGAACGAACGCAAGAGCCGCACGAAACCAGGCAAAGAGCCGCACACCGTGGTTTAATCCTGGTTTAGACCTGGTCCAGTCCAGGTTTAGTCCACGTTTAGACCTGGTCCAGACCTGATTTAGTCCGCGTTTAGTCCTGGTCTAGTTCCAGTTTGATCCCAGTCCCCCCCGCGTCCCCCGTCTATAACATCAATCAACAAAGGTCCCTTAGCCAATCAGGACGCAGAGCACAATGTTACACTGTAAAAAAAATTGAAATTGAAAAAAAAAAATCAGGAGTCAAAACACGTTTTGAAAATAAAAGAAGACGTTCAAAAATTAATTTTGCAAGATTTTCAGTCTGTATAAAATGTTATCGCAGAATTAAAAATAAATAAATATCAGTATCGGCTAATATCGGTATCGGTCGATATCAGCAAAATTAATATCGGATATCAGTATCGGCTAAATTTTTCACATCGGTGCATCCCTAGTGTGGATGCAATTTTTTTTCAACCTGCATAAAAAATAAAAGTCCAGGAGCGTTGTGTGGATGTAGCCTCAGTTTTTAAAAACACCAGTGTACGTGTAAACGGGGCCTGAATATCTGTACAGCGAGTAAAAAACAAATATCGTAATATAAATGGAGAACATCACAGTTCTATTCAAGAGGGCGTAAGGAACCGGGGCAAAGATGAAACAATGATTGACAGAAACGCAGGCTTATCTGTTACATAAAGGTGAAAAGCTGTAAAACCTGCAGATTTATCATGTTTTTCCGTCAGATTTATCATGTTTCTGTGAAGAGCAGGTGAGCGGTTTGTGCTGTGAAAGTCCCTATGACAGTTTGAACTACTCATTTGACGAAAACACAGTTAAGACTTTACATTTTTCTCCCCAGTTTGCCCATTTTTTAGGTGTCAATTTCCACATCCAGGTTGGAAATCATGACCTCACGCCATTACTGTTCCCCAGCACTGGTTCAAAACTCCTCTAATGTACACAGAGATTATGATTTTACAAATAAAACGAGAAGAAAACGCCTTTATTTTGTTGAAATCCTGTTTAAAGTGTCAGAAAAAATGCGTTTCTTGCATTTAAATTGTGCCGAACTTTTGGACAGAATTCTCCCAGTGTGACGTCATCAGCGCGGGACTCTCAACTTCCTGTAATTTTCAAACTATTTTTTCAATTTTTCTTCACATTTTGCTTCTTCAAACTGATCCACTTTATTTCTACAGGACATTTTACAAACGTGACAGTTTCCAAAGTGCTGCACAGACAGATAAATACAATAAAAAAAACCAGTAAATCAGAAATAAAAACAATTAAAAAGTATTAAAAAGCATAAAGCTAAAAAAAAATGAATAAAATCAAATAAAAAGACACAGAGGACGACCCAACTCACACGGTGTTAAAAGCCAGAGAGTAAAAGTGGATCGTAAAACTTCATAATTTGTGTAAAACTATAATTTATATTTACATCAGGTATTATCCCATCAGAGTAAGTAGAAATTAGAGAATTGCCAGAACGCACTTTAAACAAATAAAACAAAATAAACCAGGACTAAAGCAGGACTACACCAAGGCTAAAACCGGGACTAAACCAGGACTAAACCAGGGCTAAAACAGGACTAAACCAGGACTGAACCAGGACTAAAAGAGGACTAAACCAGGACTAAACCAGGACTAAACCAGGACTAAAACCAGGACTAAACCAGGAAAGAACCAGGAAAGACCAGGACTAAAACAGGACTAAAACCAGGACTAAAACCAGGACTAAAACAGGACTAAACCAGGACTAAACCAGGATTAAACCAGGATTAAACCAGGACTAAAACCAGGACTAAACCAGGAAAGAACCAGGACTAAAACAGGACTAAAACCAGGACTAAAACCAGGACTAAACTAGGACTAAATGCTAGCTAGCTAGCGGCTAGCTAGTTTAACCAGCTAGCTAGCTAGCTGGTTAAACCCGTTTAAACACCTAGAACTAAAACTGGATTAAGCCGGGACTAAACCAGGACTAAACCAGGACTAAAACCAGGACTAAACCAGGACTAAACGCTAGCTAGCTAGCGGCTAGCCGCGCGGTCCTGGTTAAACCCGTTTAAACACCTAGAACTAAAACTGGACTAAGCCGGGACTAAACCAGGACTAAAACAGGACTAAACCAGGACTAAACCAGGACTAAACCAGGACTAAACCAGGACTAAATACTATACTATTTTGCATTGTATTAAATTGACAATACAGGTGATTTTGAACTTAACTTTTTAACTTAACTTTTTAACTTAAAGGAAAAGTAACGTTATTTTACAATCTGAGCCTTCTTTCGGTAATAAAACAAGTCGTTTGACTCACCCATATCACGATCGTGTCATTTGGAGCTGTTTGAAGAAAGTTATGCTGTGGCGTTTCTGTTAGCATTTGTTAGCATTTGTATTCGGGGCATTACTTTGCGGTCTCCAAATAACACAAACTTTAGCACTTTTCAAATCATAGAAGCCCGATGTCTTAATGAAAAATTTCGTTTGAAGCAAAAGTGGCCTGTAATCCGAGATTTATCCATAGTTTTCAGCTTTGCGTTTCCTATTTGGTTCCCCGGAGCAGTCCACACATGCGCACTGGCGTCCTCATCTACTCGAAACTATGGCTAAATCTCGGATTACAGGCCACTTTTGCTTCAAACGAAATCTTTCATTAAGACATCGGGCTTCTATGATTTGAAAAGTGCTAAAGTTTGTGTTATTTGGAGACCGCAAAGTAATGCCCCGAGCATATGATACAGCCCCATGTTAACGGATACGGGATCATTACTAGAACAGAACGGCTCAACATAAGTTCTGCGATACTGCTCCAATTGACAGAAAAATGCTATGGGTGAGTAAAACTACTTGTTTTATTGCCGAAAGAAGGCTCAGATTGTAAAATAACGTTACTTTGCCTTTAATATAACTTAATTACTGAATGATTATATGGACTTTTTGTTATAAAAGCATTTCCATTTTAACAAAGTATAATTCTGCACTAATTCTGCCCTGCCCTGACACTCCACACCACAGAGAGTCAGTGATGGGGGGGGGCTTAGCTTAATGTCACGCAAATGAGGCAAGATGTGAGAAAAGTGAGAAAAGTGCGCGAGTGAGTTTTTTTTCGTTGAAAACGGCACGGTACCTGCAGAACTCACTCTTCTGAGCCACACAGAACGATTTTCTGGGCACAGAAGCGCTGTGACCAGTGGCTAGAGTTTTGAATTGCTTAACAAAATTTCAGCGTGAGAAATGCCATGTGTGGCGTGTGAGCGTGTGAACTCGTCGAATTGCGTGTGTCACACTCTCAAAGCGTGAGACTTGAGAGAGCTGTATTTGACCGCGGTCGGTCACAAATCTCTCTCAAATAACAGGCTAACATTAGCATTAGCATTAGCCAACCGTTTTTCAGTTTTTCGATCTCACCTTTTTGTTGTTTTTTTTGGTTGTTTTTTTGTCTTAAGTTTTCAGACTTGGATCTTCAAACTTTTTTGTCAGTGTTTGCTAATGTGTCACTCGTCGTAAACACAAAGGCAGAACTCCCCCAGCGCGATGTTACTGCAAAGTATCAATAAAACACAGTGTCATCTTTATAACGCTCTTCTGGATCAATGTTATACCCACAGGTTTATGTCGCTCCCACAGAGTCAAACACAGATTATAAACACATAAAAGTCCAGGTCAGTTTCAATGGACGGCCCGTCTCTGTGGACGAGTATTGGACTAGTTTTTGTATTTTATTTTAATTTCATTTTGTATTTTATTATTAATTTATTAATTTTGTTTAATTTAAATGAACTTTACTTTTTATTATTTTTATTTTATTTTACTTGAATATACTTTATTATATTATTATTACCATTATGATGATGATGATTATTATTTCTATTATTATGATGATGATGATTATTATTAATTATTATTATTAATGTATTACTTGTTCATTTTATTTTATTGAATTTAATTGAACTTTACTTTATTATTATTTACTTTATTTTGCTTTAATTTAATTTACTTCACTATTATTATTATTATTATTATTATTATTAATGTATTACTTTTTAATTGTATTATTTTAATTTACTTTAATTTTTTTAAATTAAATTTTTATTTATTTATAATACTTTTTATTTATTCAGGTTTTCAAGTTTTATGTAGTAAAAAAACAAAACAATACAAAGTTTGTGGCGCTGTTCAGTTGTCATAAGGATGTGAACGGGAAGATCGATTTTGAACTTGATTTAATCTCAGAACAGAAGGGAGCGTGAGAATGATCTGACGCCGGGCGAAACAAAAACAACAAGAGGAAGTGAAGAACAAAGGTCTATTGTAAATAAAAAGAGATGTTAGTGGAGACGGGCCTGATGTGAAAACTAAACGGAAAAATACACTTCCCCAAAAATCGATCTAGGACACAGAAACTTTCTCGTTTATCAGTTTTGATTCAAATCTTTTTCCTTATTCTGTTACCCAGCAACACAGGGGGCGACACGGCAGTTGTTTATGTCAGATGCCCTAACGTTTTATACAATGTCTTGCCCAGGGACACAATAACGGAATCTTTTTGACAAGGTTTGAACCAAAAACAGCACGATTTCTGATACAACTGTGATAAGATTTAAGTCTCTAAAAAAATGAACAAACAAACATGAAGTTTTAAAGCTCGGCTGTGTAACTTTTCGGTTGGAGGGTCCGTCACCTGCTTGTTTCTATGGATACGTCCTTGCTCTGGAATGTTCCGCAGTGTGACATTAAACAGCTCTACTTTACATTTATTCAATCACAGGTGGTTTTAGAGCTCAAAAATACCTATAAAAACAGACATTCTGACTGTGAGCGGGGTCGCCTCTCCACAGATCTGACCTGGAACCTGGTCTGGTTTGGGTTCCATGGAGATAGAAAGGTTTAATGCCGCACTGTGGAACATTTCAGACAACGCAACAACATCTACATAGAGAAAAGCGTTTGCCGGACTCTAATCTGTGAGGTAAACTCAAACTCTCGTTCACTACAGCTGTTAAAGGAGAAGTAACGTTTTTTACAATCTGAGCCTTATTTCGGTAATAAAACAAGTTGTTTTACTCACCCATAGCACTTTGGTGTCATATGGAGCACTTCCAGAAATGTTTTAGATTTGCGATCTCCATAATGTGAGTTCTCGGGGCAAATGTTTGCGGTCTCCAAATAACACAAACTTTAGCACTTTTCGAATCATAGAAGCTGAATGTCTTAGTCTACGATTTCGTTTGAGTCAAAAGTGGCCTGTAATCCGAGATTTAGCCATAGTTTCGAGTAGATGAGGACGCCAGTGCGCTTGTGCGGAGTCACAGTTTATTTTGCTCTCAGCTCCCGGGACCCAAACATGAAACGCAAAGCTGTAAACTATGGATAAATCTCGGATTACAGGCCACTTTTGACATCAGAGCTTCTATGATTTGAAAAGTGCTAAAGTTTGTTATTTGGAGCCGCACGGGGCATATTACATGCTCGGGGAATATATTATATGCCCCGAGCTAAGGCTAGAAGTCACGCTAGGCTAACGCTAATCTAAAACATCTCTGGAAGTGCTCCATATGACACCAAAGTGCTATGGGTGAGTAAAACAACTTGTTTTATTACTGAAATAAGGCTCAAATTGTAAAAAAAACATTACTTCTCCTTTAAGATATTTCTGTATTTAAAGGGATAGTTTGGGTTTTTTGATGTGAATCTGTACGGCGTCCTCTTCAGCAGTGTCGCCATTAACACTGACTTACCCCTGACAATGTCGTCTGGGCCCAGTTCTGCTCCGGTTCCATAGCTCGCGAGCGTACACTGCCTGACAAAAGTATTAGGATGATCGTCCTAGTCTAGTCCTGGTTTAGACCCGAGTTAGACCTACACTGCAATGAATCCCCATATGCCTTTCCACATGATGAAATTTGCTTTAATATATCAATAAATTGATTTGTTGTCATTACCAATACGTCTTGTTATCATTATTTATGAAAGTTCAGAAATACACAATCGTCCTAATACTTTTGTCAGGCAGTGTAGTTCCGGTAAGTTAGCGGGGACGTTTAATAAAGCTTCTCAAAACAACATTTGTCCAAAAAGTGATGTACAGTCACACCTCACCTTACGAAATTAATTTGTTCCAGAAGTGGTTTTGTAACGTGATTTTTTCGTAAGTAGAGTCGCAATGGGGATTCGGGCTGCTGTGAAGCTGAGCGCGCATCCGAGCGCAAATTACGCAAATTTTTGAGATTTCGCGTTTCGTAACTTGAATTTTCTTTCGTATTCAGAGACGAAAATTTTACATAAACGCGTGTCGTAATTTAAATTATTCGTTAGTTGGGTCTTTCGTAAGGTGAGGTATGACTGTATCTGTGTCACAAAAAGTTGTCTGCAAAAAATTCAGCTTAAAAAAATTCAAAAAAAATTCAAAAATTCAGCAGCTTAATTCGCATTGGGGTTATTTTCTCTCGATTCGTCGCACTGCGCGCAGATTAGCTGTATTAGCCTGTTCACTTGTAAACATCTGCTTACGGTGGATGTCGCCGTACCATCCGCCGTAAACATCCGCTTTAAGTGAACAGGCTAATAAGCTAACCTGCGCGCAGTGCTGCGAATCGAGAGAAAATAGCACCATGCGAATTAGGCTGCTGAATTTTTCGCGGACAACTGTTTGTGACGCAAATATATCACTTTTTGGACAAATATTGTTTTGAGAAGAAAAACAAGCTTTATTAAAGGTCCCATGACATGGTACTTCTTGATGCTTTTATATGGCTCCTTAATGGTTCCCTAATACTGTAAATGAATCCTTCTTCAAAATCAACACTCAGTGCATGAGAAACAGAGATAAGATGAGAAAGAGTCATAAATATCTCTCTCAAACAGTTTATTCTGGGCGTTGTTGCTTGAATGCAAATGAGGAGAAAAGAGCTGGCCTATAGTAGAGGGTGGGGGCGTGGCCAAACTCTCCGCTCAGAGCTCAGAGCCCTCAGCTGATCCATTTCCTTGTTTTTGCACGGGGGGAGAGATTTGAAGCGTTCCATTGAAAAATAAACACATTTCCACAGAAAATAAAATTAAACCACTGCTGTTCAAAGGTCCAGAGGCTCAGATAAAGGACTTCCGAGCCTAGAAACACTCGGACGTGCCTCCAGGCAAATAAAAAAACGCATTTCGCATTGCCTAGCGCATTCGCAGTCCAAACTCTCTGGGTGTGATTTACAGAGACGCTGAGTACAGACAGACGGGGGTGGAACTGCATTTGCATTTCTTTTTTCGATCTGACGTCAATAAGGTGCCTTGTTCAAAATCGCCCGTTTGAGCTCCGATTTTTTGTAACGCAGAAAAGGATCGCAAATGCTCAGTTTAGACATTTCACAACTTTTAACCATGAGGGGGGGGGCTAAACAGGGTAGGGGAGCTCACATTAACCTTCAAAAACCTCAGAAAGTGAAAATTTCATGCCATGGGACCTTTAAATGTCCCCGCTAACTTACCGGAACTACGTTCGTGAGCTACGAAATCGGGAGTCGAACTGGGCCACGACAACGCTGTCATCGGTAAGTCAGTGTTAATGGACGACACTGTTGAAGGGGACGCCATACAGATTCACATAAAAAAAACAAAAAACCCACCATCCCTTTAAGATAATTCTGTGCTTTATTGGATTTATAAAAGCTCCAAAAACCCAGAGCTTTATTCACGCCGCACAGTCGTAGTGAATGTCACAGATGCCCTGGTACAGACCGACGGGAACCAGGCTGGGAAACACAAACCAAAACTAAACTGTCAGTTCAATTGTCGCAATTAGCAAATACAAACACAGCTATTTAAATCATTTAATTTCTTGTGCAAACAATGATCCCAAAGTATTCTGCTAAAAATCTGCTCAGCCTGTTGTTTCAGAATGCACAGATCTCTTGTTTTAGCTGTTAAAAATCACAGTGAAATCACAAAATAAAGAAAATGCCGCCCTTTTATTCCCAGTTCTTGGGGTTAAAGGAAAAGTCACATTTTTACAATCTGGACCTTATTTCGGTGATAAAACAACGTCATTCAATCGCCCATTGTACTTTGGTGTCATTTGGAGCATTTCCGGAGATTTCGGAGTTGGGCGATATCCGTTTAACGCAGGGTTCCCCAAACTGTTCCACAAAGGGCCAGTGTGGCTGCAGGTTTTCTTTCCAACCAACCAATGCCACACCTTCAACTGTCTGAAGACTGAGATCAGTTGATGAAATGAGTCAAGTCTGGTGCTGCTGCTTGGTTGGTTGGTTGGAAAGAAAACCTTTGTGGAACAGTTTGGGGAACCCTGGTTTAACGTGAGTGGTCGGTGCACGATGTTGCAGTCACCAAATAACACAAACTTTATCACTTTTCAAATGACAAAAGCTCAACGTGTTAGTTTACGCTTTCGTTTGAGTCAAAAGTGGCCTGTAACCAGAGATCCAGTCATGCTTCCGATTGGATGACGTCAACGAGGACCGCGGGCGAACATTCATTCCGCTACTTTGCTCAGAAGACGCTCATTAGCTTTTCTGTTGCGAGAGAGACATGGCAGAAGATTAGGACTTGGAGCCTGAAGAGGACTTATTTGAGTACGATGTCCGTCCCTGTCGTTTTGAGCCCGAGTATACGGATGAGGAGGTGTTAGAAAGATGGAAGCGGAGACAGTTTGGGGAGCAGCAGAGAACAGCGACGGCCCGTCTACGAAAAGACAGTACCTGGTGGTGTTTATGTGGACATTCACTGTGTGCACATGTACGAGTGTAACCCGACTGCAAACGGATTGGGATCGTATCGAGTTCATGTGCACAGGCTAAGGATCGTACAGGGATTGGTTTCCCGAATCCGATTGGAACCCCTGGCTTAGGCCGATAGTAATCCGCTCGGTGCCGCCTCGTGCACGATATCGGATCGGATTGGTGTACTGCGCATGCGCGGGAATTTTCGCCAGGGATTTCACCCGGAAGTGGCAGGAGGCGCCGACGCCGTCATAAGTAGCGATTGTTGCCGGAAAAGTCAGACGAAATCATGGCTGCGAAGAAAGAACGCACAACACGTACACCAATGCTGCTCCGGCAAACTAGTCCAGGTTTAGTCCAGGTTTAGTCCAGGTTTAGTCCAGGTTTAGTCCAGGTTTAGTCTCATATTAGTCCAGGTTTAGTCCAGGCTTAGTCCAGGTTTAGTCCAGTTTTAGGCCAGTTTTAGTCCAGGTTTAGTCCAGGTTTAGTCTCATATTAGTCCTGATTTAGTCCAGGTTTAGTCCAGGTTCAGTCCAGGTTCAGTCTCATATTAGTCCAGGTTGATTTCAGGTTGAGTCCAGGTTGAGTCCAGGTTGAGTCCAGGTTTAGTCTAGGTTTAGTCTAGGTTTAGTCTAGGTTTAGTCTAGGTTTAGTCTAGGTTTAGTCTAGGTTTAGTCTAGGTTTAGTCCAGGTTTAGTCCAGGTTTAGTCCAGGTTTAGTCCAGGTTTAGTCCAGGTTCAGTCTCATATTAGTCCAGGTTTAGTTCAGGTTTAGTCCAGGTTTAGTCCAGGTTAAGTCCAGGTTAAGTCCAGGTTCGGTCCAGGTTCGGTCCAGGTTCGGTCCAGTTTTAGTCCAGGTTCAGTCCAGGTTCAGTCCAGGTTCAGTCCAGGTTCAGTCCAGGTTTAGTCCAGGTTTAGTCCAGGTTTAGTCTCATATTAGTCCGTCAAACTCCTCGAGCTCCATCTTTGTAAACCGCCACATAGTTTGTTGTGTTTTTATTGAAGTAGTTGGACGACAGCGCCACATAGCGTAGCGGAGCCGGCCAGGTCACTGACCATTATCCCATTACACGAGTTTCATGTGCACTTGGATCCGGCTGGTTAGCTCAACTGGTAAGTCACTGACTTTCCCCCCGGGGGTTGTGGGTTCAAACCCCCTCCGGGCAATGAGCTAACCAGTGTGGGTCCTTGGGCAAGACCCTTCACGGTACTGCCCCCCGGGCGCCGAAAAAAAAAAGATGGCTGCTCACTGCTCCTGAAAAGGATGGGTCAAATGCAGGAGTCAAATTTCTCCCGTGTGTCACTGTGTGTCATTGTGTGTGAGACCAATAAAGGCTTAATCTTAATCTTAATCTAAGGACAGACCACCCGCCGAGTAATGGGATCGGATTTAGAGAAATCCAATCCAATCCTACCATGTGACCGCAGTGATTGTACGTCGATGGCAACAGAGGAAGAACGCCTTTGCTGTCTCGAGTGGGATTTGAACGTCTGGGTGACGATAACAGAAATCTGGAGGATATTGGTGCCATGATGAACCGTGGTGTAATCCAAACCTTTTTTCATGTTTCGAAACTCAAACGAAAGCCTAAACTTAACACACTGAACTTTTGTCATTTGAAAAGTGATAAAGTTTGTGTTATTTGGTGACTGCAACATTGTGCCCCAACCACTCACGTTAAACGGATATCGCCCGACTCCGAAATCTCCGGAAATACTCCAAATGACACCAAAGTACTGTACAATAGGTGAGTAAATGACGTTGTTTTGGTCCAGATTGTAAAAACGTGACTTGTTCTTTAAAGGTTTAGGTTCCACGTGTTTCGGCGGCGTTCGCCTCACCTCCACCTCCCACAGCGCCTTGGAGCTGGTGGCGGACGTGGCCGACTGTCTCAGGGTGGTTCTGAGGAACACGTGCTGCTGTTTCTTGTACTCGTCTGAGGTGAGGAACTTCTCCTGCTCCGCGTGGAACAACCGCACCACGTCGCCCTGGAAAACACAACGGCAACAAAGAATGTCAGAGTTCTGTTCATTTATCAGTACGGGGACAGATATTCAAAATTCTGGAAAACATTTTAGCACATTTTGAATTTGTAGAGGACTCCTGAAAAAGAATCTAACAATGTTTTCAAATGACGTAAACGTGGACACTTATATCCTGTACTTTTTGTATATGTATACTCCATTATGTGTTTTTTTCTCTAGTTTATATATTTTAAATATTTTATTCGTATTTATATATTTTTTCAAATTAGATTTTGTTAAGTCATGTAGAATGTTCTGTTATTTTTGTTCATTTCTTTATTGCTTACAGTTTATTTTAATGATTATTTAGCGCCAACAATAAGCTCGTCTTTGTCACTTTTTTTTTTGTAGAATATTAGTTCCAAATTGAAAATGTCAATAAAGGAAGTTATAAAACAAATAAATATCAAAATTCTAATCTGGGACACACGTGTGTTGCATTGTTGGTTTAAATAAAACTCTGAAAAGAGTCTGGGCAACACTTCAGTTTAGGGACCTCATACATTACTGATGGTTATTTAATAGTAAAATGCATAATAAGTGCTTAATTACATCTTTGTTCATATTTATAAAGTACTTTCAATGCATTTTTGTCTAGTATTTTCTAAGTATTAAAGGTCCAGTGTGTAGGATTCGTATTGCATAGGTGGATGGTGCTATTGCACTTCCTCTTTGGGCTACGGCAGACCTCGAGGGTCACCCGGGCGCGCCGTAACGCGGACAGCTTGCGTACCAGCGCACACCCGGCGCTGTGCGAGCCCTCGCCGACAACTACGGTATAAATAAAACGCGGTCCTGTTCACTGTTTTTTTTTTCTTTTCGCATGAAAGCACACATTCCCGATCATGTACCATGACAATCTACACATCAAATGAAACCTTACAGTCTCCTCTTTTGACTATGCAATTCATTTCCCGGCACAACAATCACTCCCCGAGCACATGGGGCTTTTATACGGAAAAGCACAAAACGAGGTTTGTTACTTAGCTTACCTTTGAAGGCTCTGGACAGGTCAAACTCTGTATTTCACCATAAACTTGGTCTCAATCTGTCCGTAAGGATCCAGCGAATAAAATCCAGTAAAACAATTTAGTCCAAAACACGTGTTAGATCCATTACGACGTCTGATCCGGCAGCATGCTTGTCGTTGTTTACCCAAAACCACGAGCCTTGCCGAAGGCGAAGGCGGAGCCCAAATGTCCTTCTGCGGCTCTCGTATTCAAAATGGCTGCTTCTGCATGGGGAAGATCCCCCTTTTATGTGACTATATCTAAGTCCAAAAGAATACTTTGATTTCATGATGGAAGTGAAAAGGCTTGGAAAACACTGTATTTTTGAATGGGTATCTTCAATTTCGGTAATTAACGGGTAAAAATCTTACACACTGTCCCTTAAGTGTTGAACTTTTCTCTTCACACTGAAGTCGTCATTACAATGGACGTTTCACCTAAACAAAGAACACTTTTTCCCTCTTTACTGTAGATTGATCAGAAATATGGACACCTGGGACATTTCTTCTGTAAAACTGGGACAAATCACTGGTTTTGTTTACCTGGCCAGCCAAATGATATCTCTCTGTATTTCCTATACAGCGCGATACCATTTGGACACCCTCGCTCCACCCTCGCTCCCCCGGTTAACAACGGACTCCGCGATTCTGATTCGTTCAAAGATGGTGACGTCAGTGCACCCGCCTTTGCCCGCAAAGTCACTCTTAGGCAGCGGAAGTTCCTCCTCAGTTTTGAATCAAGATGGCGCAATCTCTGATTGGTTCACTTAGCTGTCTGTCTATGCGCAACCGCAGCGCATTCCAAGCGTTACCAGACTCACCGCTGGAACAGCGATGAGTCATGGATTCTTCCAGGCAATGGTTTTGTATAAATCTGCTGGGACAGAGGACACAGGCTCAGAACTGGGACTGTCCCGGGTCAACAGCGATGCACGGTCACCCTCTTATATTAGACAAGGAACCAGTTCACCACTGCACTATTTTAGACAAGTACAACTTACTCAATTTTAATGATTTTGTTCATTTTAAATATGCTTGTTTTATATATAAAGTTTTACATGGACTTGCTCCTCCTCCGCTGCAGGATTTTATTAAAACAAAGACTGTCAGTGGGATGGGAACTAGGGCCACGGCCCAGGGGAACTGTGAGGTCCACACAGACCCCGGGGGAACTGTGAAGTCCCACACAGACCCCGGGGGGACTGTGAGGTCCCACACAGACCCCGGGGGAACTGTGAGGTCCACACAGACCCCGGGGGGACTGTGAGGTCCACACAGACCCCGGGGGGACTGTGAGGTCCACACAGACCCCGGGGGAACTGTGAGGTCCCACACAGACCCCCGGGGGGAACTGTGAGGTCCACACAGACCCCGGGGGGACTGTGAGGTCCACACAGACCCCGGGGGAACTGTGAGGTCCACACAGACGCTCTACATTGTCTAATGTAGAGATCTAATGTTTCTTAATGTTTAAAGATCCCATGACATGGTACTTCTTGATGCTTTTATATGGCTCCTTAATGATTCCCTAATACTGTAAATGAATCCTTCTCCAAAATCAACACTCAGTGCATGAGAAACAGAGATAACGTGAGAAAGAGTAATTTTTCTCTCTCTGAACAGGCCATTATGGGACTTATTGCTTGAATGCAAATGAGGAGGACTGAGATGGCCTATAGTAGAGGGTGGGGGCGTGGCCAAACTCTCTGCTCTCAGCTGTGCGCTCTCTGATCCATTTCCGCGTTTTTGCGCAGAGAAGAGAAATAAACATATTTCCACATAAAATAAAATTAAACCACTGCTGTTCAAAGGTCCAGAGGCTCAGATAAAGGACTTCCGAGCCTAGAAACACTCGGACGTGCCTCCAGGCAAATAAAAAAACGCATTTCGCATTGCCTAGCGCATCGCGGTCCAAACTCTCTGGGCGTGATTTACAGAGACGGTGGGTAGACATCCAGATGGGGGGGTGGAACTGCATTTTTCGAGCTGACGTCAATAAGTTTCCTTTTTCAGAATCGCCCGTTTGAGCGGTGTTTTTTTCTAACGCAGAAAAGGATCGCAAATGCTCAGTTTAGACATTTCGCAACTTTTAGCCATGGGGGGGGGCCCTAAACTGTACCTTCTGTACAGCGTCTTTGAGTGTCTTGAAAAGCGCTTTATAAATAAAATGTATTATTATTATTACTTTGGGACAAAGTGTGCTCTCAGTCAGAGGCTCTAAGTTCTGGAACTTTCTCCCATCATCAATAAGACAGACTCCAACACCGGACACTTTAAATCACACTTAAAACTGACTCTCCACTGAAGCAGCCAAAAGTTTCCTCCATGCCATGATATTATCACACCTTTCCGACTGCATAACCAGCTGGTCCCAAGCGAACAAAACAAATCTAAAACCACACGAGGCGATATACAAGCATGCTCTGAAAATACTGGATAAAAAAAGCCAACGATACCATCACTGTAACATACTTCATACCTACAATATGCTTAACTTTCATAACTTTGTTTCCTTCTTCCATGTCCAATCGGTCTTCACAATTGTCCATAACCTGGCTCCGCCTTTACTCAAAGAATTCATCCAACTGTCGCTGATACGGCCACAAGAGTAACAAGAGGCACCACTAGAGGGCGGTGTAACGTGCCTAAATGTACAACAGCTTTTTCCTTTAGGGCTGTTCAACAGTGGAATAAGCTCCCATCTGAGTTACTGAGCATAAATAACCTCTCTGCTTTTAATCGAGAAGTGAAAGCATGTTTTTTTAGAAAACCAGACATGGACGCACTTTTAACTGTAAGAATGAACTGTGTGTGTTTATTGGGATGTCTGGAGTACTTGATAACTGATGTACTGACTGTGAGTATGTGAAGATTGAGGAAATTGTATGAATGATGTTACATGGGTTTCAAGTTTAAATGCACTGTAAATATGGCACTCTGACCCCTCCCCCACACGGCTACAGATGGAAATGAGCTGTAAAGAGATTCTGGTACAAGCATCTCTGCCTTTGTCCTTAAAGGGACAGTGTGTAAGATTTTTACCCGTTAATTACCGAAATTGAAGATGCCCATTCAAAAATACAGTGTTTTCCAAGCCTTTTCACTTCCATCATGAGTATAAAGTATTCTTTTGGACTTAGATATTCAAAGTTCAAGTTCAAAGTCAGCTTTATTGTCAATTCTGCCATATGTGTTCAACATACAGTGAATCGAAATTTCGTTTCTCTCTGGCCAAGTAGTGCAAAAAGACAGTGTACAAAATACAATATGAAGACAAAACACAACAAAAAACTATCTAAGACAGAGATCTAAAGTTAAAACTAAAGTCTACGATCTAAAATCTTAAAACAGTGCAACATAATAAATAAACTATACTATATACAGATTTCCAAAGTGTGCAGTGTGCATCAAAAATGTGCAGTGGAAGATACAGCAGTGACTTGGTCATGTGCAGTAGAATGTGCATAGGAGTTAAGATAAAATAAAGATAAATGTGCAACAGTAGTAATTCTAGTGCAATAACAGGAGTAAACAACAGTACTAAAATTAGATATAGTCACATAAAAGGGGGATCTTCCCCATGCAGAGGCAGCCATTTTGAATACGAGAGCCGCAGAAGGACATTTGGGCTCCGCCTTCGCCTTCGGCAAGGCTCGTGGTTTTGGGTAAACAACAAGCATGTTGCCGGATCACACATCGTAATGGATCTAACACGTGTTTTGGACTAAATTGTTTTACTGGATTTTATTCGCTGGATCCTTACGGACAGATTGAGACCAAGTTTATGGTGAAATACAGAGTTTGACCTGTGCAGAGCCTTCAAAGGTAAACAAAGTAACAAACCTCGTTTTGTGCTTTTCCGTATAAAAGCCCCATGTGCTCGGGGAGTGATTGTTGTGCTGGGAAATGAATTGCATAGTCAAAAAGAGGAGACTGTAAGGTTTCATTTGATGTGTAGATTGTCATGGTACATGATCGGGAATGTGTGTTTTCATGAGAAAAGAAAAAAAAACAGTGAACAGGACCACGTTTTATTTATACCGTAGTTGTCGGCGAGGGCTCGCACAGCGCCGGGTGCGCTCTGGTACACGAGCTGTCCGCGTTACGGCGCGCCCGGGTGACCCTCGAGGTCTGCCGAAGCCAAAAGAGGAAGTGCATGGTACCTACACCACCTATGTGCCATGAATCCTACACACTGTACCTTTAATGTAACTGTACATTGTCCTTATAAATAAAATATGAAATGAAAATGAAATGAAACAGTTGCTAAAGGAAACCCAGTTTTAATGTTAATGTTAATGTTGCTGTTTTTGTCAGTTGTCATTGTTTTTATTGTTTTTGCTGTGGTGTCACCTGCCCAGGGACGACAGATGGAAATTAGCTATAAAAATTCCTGGAAATTCTTGCTATAATCTGGCGTATTTACACTGCTGTTGCAGATGTTCATTAATATGCACTGTCCCCATTAAATAAAGAATAAATAAATACATCTTTATTTCAGTGTTGGACATTAGAGCCAAAATGACCAATAATACTAGTAATATTTACAGATTTAATTTAAAAAAAAATCATGGAAGGGCATACAGTGATATTTGTGTGAGGGTAAAATAATAAAGACTTAAAATATAGACTTAAAATAAGACTTAAAATAAATAAAAAAATAAACTAAGTTGGAATTAAAAAAAATGACTCACTGATAAATAAAATGATATCTAAATAAAAGTCACTCACCCCTTTTAAGATGTCCTCTCTGTAATCACTGAACTTCATGAACAGAGCCACTTTCCAGCTCGTGTTACAGTTCACGGCGTTCACCTGAAACACGGAGAAACTCATTAAAATGAGCCACAATAAAAACAAACAAATCAATCTTAACGCTAGTGTAACATCAAAATAATTCGTAAACTATTAAAAATGAAGGTACGGCAAATACAAAACATAAAAACTTCATTTATTTTTCAAAGCTGCACTTTTCTGGAGAGTTTAAAATGATTATTGGATATTCTGACGAGGAGATAAAAGGCTCCATGATACAGAATATTTGAGAAAAACCCAGAGTCTGCATGAAGAAGTGGACAGAGGGAGCGCGACGTCACCACAGCGTTCAGCTCCAGTCAAATGAAGCTCACTGAGGCTTGGAGTTAAAAGAGCGAGTTTGGAGCCAGGTCCATATTACAATAGGAATAAGAATTGATTTAGAGACAAAATAGTGAAATAGAAACCCCAGGATCACGTCGAGCAGGTTTAATATGAAAGATTTATAATGATAACATTATGGAATCACATTATAAAAATGAAACGGCCTTGTAATTATGATGACCAGAAAAAAAATAATGAAAATCCATAAACTGAGGACGTGGTTGGGCCAGATTAACATAACGAGGCTACCACGTTTCAAACACAATAAAACATTTCCACGTACATTTATAATCAACTTATTAACGTGACTTACACAATATTAAACACTTGTTAAAGGTCCCATGACATGGTACTTCTTGATGCTTTTATATGGCTCCTTAATGGTTCCCTAATACTGTAAATGAATCCTTCTTCATTATACAGCCATAAAATCATTCATGGCTCGTCATCTCCTCCACTCACACAGTTTCTTCACATCAGGACGTCAGAACACAGCAGAACCAGAGGGGCATCGAGAGGGGACTGTATCGTCCCCCTCAGAAAAAGTCTCTTTGTCCAAACCTCCTTCTCTGTGCAAGCTGCCCATGACTGGAACACCACCCCCTCCACAATCAGAAACCTCCCCACTTACACCTCATTTAAATTCCACTTAAAGAAATGGTTAATTGAGAGTCAGTCCTGTCACCACTAACATCCACCTCCCGATGCCCCTGTCGCTATCCTGCCTCTTGTGTGTTACTGTTTGACTGTGATTGTATGAGTCTGTATGTATAAACATTGCTACTCTGTTATGGTACATCCAATACAAGGAAATGAATGTATGTGGCGGAATGTGGTTTTATGTCTGTATAGAATTGCATGGAGCTGTATGTGACTGTATGTATGAAGGATTTTACACTATAAAATATAAACCCTGTTTTTATATTATTTTAAAGTGAAATCAAAAGATTTCGCGACATGTTACACCTGTCCGGGACAACTGAAAAATGGCCCTCAGGCTAATTCTGGTTACGATGCAAATGTTGAAGACCTCTGTCCCTGAAATAAATAAATAAATTAAATTAAATTAAAATTCAAAATCAACACTCAGTGCATGAGAAACAGAGATAAGATGAGAAAGAGTCATAAATGTCACTCTGGAACACTCCATTATGGGCGTTGTTGCTTGAATGCAAATGAGGAGGACAGAGATGGCCTATAGTAGCGGGTGGGGGCGTGGCCAAACTCTCCACTCTTTCCTTTTCAGCTGTGCCTGTGCGCTCTGACCCACTTCCGTGTTTTTGCGCGGAGGGAGAGATGAGAAGCGTTCCATTGAAAAATAAACACATTTCCACAGAAAATAAAATTAAACCACTGCTGTTTCAGATATCCACAGGCTCAGATAAAGGACTTCCGAGCCTAGAAACACTCGCAAGTTCCTCCAGGCAAATAAAAAAAACGCATTTCACATTGCGTAGCTCCTCCACAGTCCAAACTCTCTGGGCGTGATTTACAGAGACGCTGAGTACAGACAGACGGGGGTGGAACTGCATTTGCATTTCTTTTTTCGATCTGATGTCAATAAGGTGCCTTGTTCAGAATCGCCCGTTTGAGCTCCGATTTTTTCCAATGCAGAAAAGGATCGCAAATGCTCAGTTTAGACATTTTGCAACTTTTAACCATGGGGGGGGGGGGGCCTAAACAGGGTAGGGGAGCTCACATTAACGTTCAAAAACCTGAAAAAGTGAAAATTTCATGCCATGGGACCTTTAATGAACACAAAAGGACAGTTCATACTTCAGACTTTTTTATCATGTTTGACATTTCGTTACACCTGAAACACTTTTCACTCACACTGATGTATGGAACATAATTATTTCGTATTCATCTTAAACAAATAAACATAAATAAAAATAAATTCTTTGCTAAATGACAAAAGGAGAAATTTTGTCAATGAATTTATAGCATTTATACAGCGCCCAAAGCGCTTTACAGTTCATTGTTCATTCACTCCACACTTGGTGGTGGTGAGATACTTTCTGTAGCCACAGCTGCCCTGGGGCAGACTGACAGAAGTGAGGCTTCCAATCTGCACCATCGGCCCCTCCGACCACCTCCAACACTCAAGCACACTCCACTTTTGTACTAGGCAATGTGAAGTGTCTTGCCTAAGGACACAGCAACAGTTTTTGTGACTGGCGCCCCCCTGTGGCTCCTGGAACTCCCAGGGTCTCCCACCCAAGAACTGACCAGTACCAAGATCTGACGAGATCAGGCTTTGACAAGTAGGTGTGACCACAACTGGACAAGTTTATTTGGTGGAATCCGTTTCTTCTGCTTCTTCAGTTCTGTCAGACGCTGGTGGACACTGCCTATATCTGCCTGAAGGGGGCGCTAACTACAATGAAATGACTCTGAGACTACCACACCTACTTGTTTACAGTTGGTGTTAGTTAGGTGGGCCTGTTAGATCTGCAGTGGGAGTGGAGTGTGGGTCTTGTTAGCAGAACCATTCAGGACCATAATGGTGTTTTCACACCTCTGGACATGACCTGCTGCACTATTGTTTTCTTTGTTTTGATTTAGGTTTGAGGATAGAGTTATAGATGGAGACAAATGATGTCTGAGCCCTCCATTTCTGTTCAAGGAAGGATTCTGTTTCTTGACAAAAATCGCCTCTTTAACTCCTCCTCTCAAACCAGTTCTTTTCTCTGGCCAAGATCTGGACCTCACTGTCCTCAAAGGAGTGGCCCGTGGCTTTTAGGTGGAGATGTACGGCAGACTGAGGTCCTTTTAGGTGGAGATGTACGGCAGAGTGAGGTCCTTTCAGGTGGAGATGTACGGCAGACTGAGGTCCACTCTGGATCTGCTCTGGCATTGCTTTTTTTTGTGGTTCGGTGTTTTGTCCTTTGGATGGACCAGTTTCTGTCTTAAAGTGTTTGTGGGATTGAAATAAACTGGGATTTCATGTTGTCTGAAAATCCTCTGCAGTTTTTCCGAAACGCCGGCGACAGAAGGGATAGTTCCACCCTTCGTCCTGGGTTTTGCTAAATAAAAGATTATTTACCTCTTTGCACCCTCGGTTGTCCAGGAGCTCGATGTTACTGGCGTGTAGCGGCTGCCCGGCGTTCACCGGCATCAGCACCACCTTGTCCCCGACCACCACCTGCGAACCACACGGGTCGGGTTAAAGCTGCACTGCGGAACCTTTCAGATGGCGCGTGTGCTTCCTGCTCGTCTCCGTGGAGATGTGACGGCTTTGCCTGGGATGTTCCACAGTATCACTTTGTCCATCTCCATGTAGAGCCGAGCAGGTCGCAGCACCCTGCCGGGTCACAGGTCAGATCTGTGGAGAGGCGACTCGGCCCAAAACATGTTTAACAATAACAACACATTATTGATATTTTAATGCCATACTGTGGAACATTCCAGGCAAAGCATGGCAACTAACAAACAGAAGAGACATATTTTAACTGAAATACACCAAAAAAACTATATTTATTGTTTTAAAGGTCCTATATTACGCAAAAGTGACTCTTGTGAGCTTTAAAGCATGTTCTAATGTTCCCGACTCAAAAACACACCTGGAGTTGTGTTTGTTGTTTGAGGAACTCTTCATTATTCCGTTTGTCTACATTTCCAAAGTCCTTCCAAAAAAAATGCCCCGTTCCACCTTGTGATGTCATAAAGTGATAATTTTCATGTTAACAACTCCTTTTTTTTACCTTCAGTTCAGTGGAGATGAGCAATTCCCGGGCTGAAATCATGCAAATGATTCTAGTTAGGCTGCGTCCCATTCCTCTGTCTTACCCCTTCGTCTTACCCCTGCCCCGTGGTTTTGCTCGTTCATGTGAGGACAAGGAGTGTCCCGATTCTAAATTTGATCAAGGGCTCGGGCCACGACCTCGGGCTACATCCCCCTTGAAACGAAGTAAAGCTCTCGACCAGACTTGGAACGAAGGGGTACGACTACAAGCTCAGGCAGGTTTTGGGATCAGGACAACGAGGACTAAACCAGGACTAACTATAACTGAACCAGGATTTAACTGGAGAAACTTTGACTAAACCAGGACTTTTGGGATCAGGATGGCAGCGTCACATGGACCAGCCGAGGAGTCTCATAAATGTATTTTCTGCAGTTCTAATTATCGATTAACAGTTTAGCAGGTTTACAATTATGACACTGATGTTTTACGTTACTTTTAGTGAACTGTTGTCGCGGCGTCTGTTTAGTCGACGTTATCGTTTTCATCGAACTTTCATGTATAAACAAGCTCGTGTTTTGTTGAGCTGAGGTACCCGATAATCCTTGACATGGCGAGGGACGACGACGCAAACGGGAATCGAGTGGCGTCCCATTTCTTAGGGCAGTGCTTCTCAAATAGTGGGGCAGGCCCCCCTGGGGGGGCGAGGTGTGATGCCAGGGGGGGCGCGTGTGACCCTGAGAAACAAGTTTTTTTGCCGTACTGTACTAGAACTAAGTGTAATTGCACATCCACAACAGTAGTTGGCAGTGGCGCTCTCATTGTCGCTCTGGGGCAGGGGTCGGCAACCTTAAATACGCGATATACAGAACAGATTCACCATCAGCAGAACATCCTCTGTCACAGAAAAAACACGTATATTCCACTGAGTCGTGTCCTTTAGTCCGACAGAAGCTGACGCATCAGCGGCACAAGGAGAGAGCGTTTTTTTTAAGCGCTTTTAGTTTATGCAATGTAGTTTTAAGTTTAGTTTCTGTAAAACGTAAACAAATGTGTGCAAAGCTGCATTAAAGGTCCCATGACATGGTACTTCTTGATGCTTTTATATGGCGCCTTAATGGTTTCCTAATACTGTAAATGAATCCTTCTTCAAAATCAACACTCAGTGCATGAGAAAGACACATGTACACAGTCAGAGTCAGAAAATCTCTCTCTGAACAACTCCTTGTTGCTTGAATGCAAATGAGAAGGACAGAGATAGGTTAGAGGAACGGGTGGGGGGGCCAAATGCGCCGCTGGTTCCTTGTTTTAGCGGTCTCCCACTTCCGTGTTTTAAGAGCGGAGGAAGAAAGGAGAGGCGTTTCAATGAAAAAAACACATTTTCACAGAAAATAAAATGAAACCACTGCTGTTTCAGAGGTCCAGAGGCTCAGATAAAGGACTTCCGAGCCTAGAAACACTCGCACGTGCCTTCAGGCAAATAAAAAAACGCATTTCGCATTGCGTAGCTCATTCGCGGTCCAAACTCTCTGGGCGTGATTTACAGAGACGGTGGGTAGACATCCAGACGGGGGTGGAGCTGCATTTTCCGTGTGACGTCAGAAAGTTTCCTTGTTCAGAATCGCCCGTTTGAGCTGTGTTTTTTTCAAACGCAGAAAAGGATAGCAATTGCTCAGTTTACACATTTTGCAACTTTTAAGGTTCCACGGCATGAAATTTTCACTTTCTGAGGTTTTTGAACGTTAATGTGAGCTCCTCTACCCTGTTTAGCCCCCCCCCCCCCCATGGTTAAAAGTTGTGAAATGTCTAAACTGAGCATTTGCGATCCTTTTCTGCGTTACAAAAAATCGGAGCTCAAACGGGCGAGTTTGAACAAGGCACCTTATTGACGTCAGATCGAAAAAAGAAATGCAAATGCAGTTCCACCCCCGTCTGTGTCTACTCAGCGTCTCTGTAAATCACGCCCAGAGAGTTTGGACTGCGAATGCGCTAGGAAATGCAAAATGCGTTTTTTTATTTGCCTGGAGGCACGTCCGAGTGTTTCTAGGCTCAGAAGTCCTTTATCTGAGCCTCTGGACCTTTGAACAGCAGTGGTTTAATTTTATTTTCTGTGGAAATGTGTTTATTTTTCAATGGAACGCTTCTGATCTCTTCTCCATGCAAAAACGAGGAAATGGGTCAGAGCGTACAGCTGAGAGTGGAGAGTTTGGCCACGCCCCCACCCGCTACTATAGGCCATCTCTGTCCTCCTCATTTGCATTCAAGCAACAACGTCCATAATGGAGTGTTCCAGAGTGACATTTATGACTCTTTCTCATCTTATCTCTGTTTCTCCTGCACTGAGTGTTGATTTTGAAGAAGGATTCATTTACAGTATTAGGGAACCATTAAGGAGCCATATAAAAGCATCAAGAAGTACCATGTCATGGGACCTTTAAAAACACATTAATATTTGAGTCCTCAGTGCAAAAAGACAGTGCAGTCTTTGTTGGAAGTTTCTTTCTTTTGTTTTTAATGTTAATAAAGGATACAGTGTTATGCAGAGGTGTACTAATAACAATTTTCTAGACAAATAATACTACAGTACGAATAGTAGTCGCACGAAGGGAGGGGGCAAGAAAATTTTTTCTTCTTCCTAGGGGGTGGGGGTGGGGGGGGTGGGGGGGTGGCTAGCCTGGGAATTCCCGGGCCGCTTCCATTCGTTTCGAACTGGAAGGCGGCCTGGAAACTCGTCCAAGCGAGAGTCCCAGATTTAGGTCCCCAATCAGAGAGCGGGGGAGGTGTGGCAAGACGGTGATGCGTACTACATGACAAACGGAAGCTTGTAGTTTGAACTGACAACTGACATGATTGGCTATGGACTTACGTATACGCTCAATGATAGACATTCATAACGCCCAATAAACGGCCGTTGGCAATCGCTAACCACACCTCCGCTACGGGATTTTTCGAAGCGAGTTTCCAGACCCATATCTCACTTGTGATATGGTCAGGTGTTAACCAGACTAGGGGGGGGCATCACAGAGAATAATTGAGAAGCACTGTCTTAGGGGAACATTCGTACCCTGAGCCCTCTCAGCTCGGTATCAAGGGGCAAGACAAAAACGTAGATAAAGGGGGAAGGGGTAAGACCGAGTAATGGACAGAGTTTAAAACGACGTGACATCACAAGGTGGAACAGAGTGTTTTCTGTTTGAGGAAAGAACTTGGCCTAAATCTGCAGGTTTGTGTTAAACGTGTGAATGAAACAAAACAACTCCAGGTGTTTGTGATGAGGAAATGACATTAGAACACACGGTAGAACAGAAAATAACGTAATATAGGTCCTTTAAGCATTGACTTGAGCAGAAGAACTAAAAAATGTCAAATACGAAAGTGAAAAAAAACACGGCAGGTGCATCCGTGCAGGTGCAAAGCTTCGTCTAAAATCTACTCGTTCATGCCAAAAGAAAATCATCACACAAAAAAAAACTAAAAAAACTAATTCACAACATTTCTATTTTCTATGTTACTCTACGGTGGCCCGGTGGTGACACAGCATTCCAGTCTATTTCCAAAGAACGGCCATTTTGTGCAGTTGCTACTGGAAACGCTTCGTATTTAAAACATGAAACTGATCTGACTCTAAAGGTGCACTGTGGAACTTTTCTGGTAAAGCGTCCGCCACCTGCTTGATTCCATCTATGTAAGTCAGGGGTGCGCAAACTTTTTTGACCGGGATCTACACACACACCTTAGTCCTGGTTTAGACCTGGTTTAGTCTTGGATTAGTCCTGGTTTAGTCTTGGTTTAGACCTGGTTTAGACCTGGTTTAGTCCTGGTTTAGTCCTGGTTTAATCCTGATTAAGGTTTAGACCTGGTTTAGACCTGGTTTAGTCCTGGTTTAGACCTGGTTTAGTCCTGGTTTAGTCCTGGTTTAGTCCTGGTTTAGACCTGGTTTAGTCTTGGTTTAGTCCTGGTTTAGTCCTGGTTTAGTCTTGGTTTAGACCTGGTTTAGTCCTGGTTTAGACCTGGTTTAGACCTGGTTTAGACCTGGTTTAGTCCTGGTTTAGACCTGGTTTAGTCCTGGTTTAGTCCTGGTTTAGTCCTGGTTTAGTCCTGGTTTAGACCTGGTTTAGTCTTGGTTTAGTCCTGGTTTAGTCCTGGTTTAGTCTTGGTTTAGACCTGGTTTAGTCTTGGATTAGTCCTGGATTATAACTGGTTCAGACCTGGTTTAGTCTTGGATTAGTCCTGGTTTAGTCTTGGTTTAGACCTGGTTTAGACCTGGTTTAGTCCTGGTTTAGACCTGGTTTAGACCTAGTTTAGACCTGGTTTAGTCCTGGATTAGTCCTGGTTCAGACCTGGTTCAGACCTGGTTCAGACCTGGTTCAGACCTGGTTCAGACTTGGTTCAGACCTGGTTTAGACCTGGTTCAGACTTGGTTCAGTCCTGGTTTAGTCCTGGTTTAGTCCTGGTTTAGACCTGGTTTAGACCTGGTTTAGTCCTGGTTTAGACCTGGTTTAGTCCTGGTTTAGTCCTGGTTTAGTCCTGGTTTAGACCTGGTTTAGTCCTGGTTTAGTCCTGGTTTAGTCCTGGTTTAGTCTTGGTTTAGTCCTGGATTATAACTGGTTCAGACCTGGTTCAGACCTGGTTCAGACCTGGTTCAGACCTGGTTCAGACCTGGTTCAGACTTGGTTCAGACCTGGTTTAGACCTGGTTCAGACCTGGTTCAGTCCTGGTTTAGTCCTGGTTTAGTCCTGGTTTAGTCCTGGTTTAGACCTGGTTTAGACCTGGTTTAGTCCTGGTTTAGACCTGGTTTAGACCTGGTTTAGTCCTGGTTTAGTCCTGGTTTAGACCTGGTTTAGACCTGGTTTAGACCTGGTTTAGTCCTGGTTTAGTCCTGGTTTAGTCTTGGTTTAGACCTGGTTTAGTCTTGGATTAGTCCTGGATTATAACTGGTTCAGACCTGGTTTAGTCCTGGTTTAGACCTGGTTTAGTCTTGGTTTAGTCCTGGTTTAGTCCTGGATTAGTCCTGGTTCAGACCTGGTTTAGACCTGGTTCAGTCCTGGTTCAGTCCTGGTTTAGATCCCGGTTTAGTCCTGGTTTAGATCCCGGTTTAGTCCCGGTTTAGTCCCGGACCCCTGCTGTCAGCTAATCTGTCCCTTTGATGCAGAAATAACAGGATAATATGACTCACGCTGCATGCGCAAAAAATCGGATTTCACAAAAAAATTGGAATTGAGCATTAAGCCCTGACGATCGACTGACACTTGGCCCCCGATCGACCTGTCGATCGCGACCGACGTATTGAGCACCCCTGATCTAAGTCAGTGTTTTGGTTTGTTTTTTCCCCAGAATGTTCAACAGGACGGCATTTAATTTAACCATTTCCATGGAAACTCAAGTAACAGGTCATATCTGTGGAGAAGTGGGCACGTTCACAACAATAATTCATGTTTTTACCGTAGCTCAGAGAAATAAAAAGCTGTAATTAAATAAACGCATGATATATTTGTTTAATGCCGTACTGTGGGGCATCCCAGGTAAAGCAGTAACATCTCCATGGAGACAGAAGGCAGACGCTCCATCAGAAAAGTTACAGAGTGCAGCTTTAGTGTCTGCATGCAGCACTCGGCCTGTTTTATAACTGAACGATGCACAAACGTCATGCACAAACAAAAGCAATACCTGAAACCAAAGGAAGCTGAAGCCAAAAGAGACAAAACACAAATGTTACTGGACACGAGACAAATTAATTAAAACGTCTAATTCTTCATATCAAAGCTGAAATATTTGTATTTTGGGCGTCGTCTGTATAAAGACGAAGGCTGAGCGAGCGTGACGTCCCCCGCAGAGGCTCCAAATGAAGCTCATTGAGGCCAGCGTTATAGAAGCCAATTTGGAGCCGCGTTCCATATTTGAATTCTGACCAGGAGTATCATAGCAACCAAAGAGCCAATCAGGAGCGAGGCTGTTGTCGGCAGGGAGAAGGCGTCTGATTGATCTGTTATTAAAGGAGAATTAACGTTTTTTACAATCTGAGTCTTATTTCGGTAATAAAACAAGTTGTTTTACTCACCCATAGCACTTTGGTCTCATTTGGAGCATTTCCAGACATGTTTTAGATTAGCGATATCCGTAACGCGAGTGGTCAGGGCACGATGTAAAAGTCACCAAAATAACACAAACTTTAGCATTTTCAAATCATAGAAGCTCAATGTCTTAGTCTACACTTTAGTTTGAGTCAAAAGTGCCTCTAATCCGAGATTTATCCATAGTTTGGAGTAGATGAGGAGGACAGTCGCATGTGCGGAGTCACAGCTGATTTGCAGATAAGAAGACGCTCAGAACTTTTCTGTTGTGAGCGACACATGGCAGAAGATTGGGACTTTGAGGCTGAAGAGGACTTCTGGAGGACTGAGGACTGAAGAGGAGTATACGGATGAGGAGACAGAATGGATACGGAAAGAATGAAGCGGAGACAGTTTTAGGAGCAGCAGAGAACAGCCATCGGTTTCACATTACTTCTCAGAATCGTGCGCTGAATCCACTGGCCTTCTTTCTTTTCCTTTGCTGGTAAAAAATGGTCCTGACTGAAGTGGGTACTGCAAACACGATGGTCCAAACGTCTTACAGCTTTGCCTTTCATGTTTGGGTCCCGAGAGCTGAGAGCGAAATCAGCTGTGACTGAGCACATGCGACTGTCCTCCTCATCTACTCCAAACTATGGATAAATCTCGGATTAGAGGCACTTTTGACTCAAACTAAAGTGTAGACTAAGACATTGAGCTTCTATGATTTGAAAAGTGCTAAAGTTTGTGTTATTTGGAGACCGCAAACATGTGCCCCGAGAACTCACGTTACGGATATCGCTAAACTAAAACATCTCCGGAAATGCTCCATATGACACCAAAGTGCTATGGGTGAGTAAAACAACTTGTTTTTATTACAGAAATAAGGTTCAGATTGTAAAAAACGTTAATATTCCTTTAATCTCTTGATTCAGGGACAAAAGGATCAGGTAGAGCGGCTCAGAATGACGAGGCTCAGAATAAACACACGTGTTCTGAATGTGATTCTTCTTTTAGTTTGTCAATTCAGATTTCAACAGAATTTTCATTTTAAAAACAAATTGCAAATTGTAATTGCAATATTTGCCAGAAAAATCACAATCAAATCGTGCAGCTCTGCGGCGTCTCAGGGCGCTCACACCAGGACTTTAGAACCGTGTCGTGGGTTCTACGGCGCTCACTCACACCTACAGAACCAAACAGAACCGGCCACGGCCCGATGGCGTCCTCACACGGCGCCGTTTGTTTACAGGATTATGTAACTATCGCTCTGGCACAGGAAATAAATCCAGCAGCAGAAATGTGTTAAACAGAGAGGCAGATGTGAGTTCTTTTATGACACAAACTCCTCTGAGTTTATGAAAACAGCACGAGGACAGAGGACAGACGGGGGACAGACGGAGGACAGAGGACAGACTGAGGAGTGAGGACAGAGGACAGACTGAGGACAGACGGAGGACAGAGGACAGACTGAGGACAGACGGAGGACAGAGGACAGACTGAGGACAGACGGAGGAGTGAGGACAGACAGAGGACAGATGGAGGAGTGAGGACAGACAGAGGACAGATGGAGGAGTGAGGACAGACGGAGGACAGACGGAGGACAGACGGACGACAGACGGAGGGCAGACGGAGGAGAGAGGACAGACGGAGGAGTGAGGACAGACAGAGGAGTGAGGACAGACAGAGGACAGACGGAGGAGTGAGGACAGACAGAGGACAGACGGACGACAGACGGAGGGCAGACGGAGGAGAGAGGACAGACGGAGGACAGACGGAGGAGTGAGGACAGACAGAGGACAGACGGAGGAGTGAGGACAGACAGAGGACAGACGGAGGAGTGAGGACAGACAGAGGACAGATGGAGGAGTGAGGACAGACTGAGGACAGACGGAGGGCAGACGGAGGGCAGACGGAGGACAAACGGGGGACAGACGGAGGACAGACGGAGGACAGACGGAGGACAGACTGAGGACAGACTGAGGACAGACGGAGGACAGACGGAGGAGTGAGGACAGCTTTGGTCCACCTCCTCCTCTGGGCTGGTCTGGGCTTTAGGGCGATCTGTGTTTGGACGGTTCTTAAGTCCTGGTGTGAGCGGCTCTTGGTTCAAACTGGGATGATAAAAGTGAAAGTTCTGGACGACATCAGAAAGGAGCAGGAGTGAGAACCAGGAGCGAGAACCAGGAGCGAGGAGCAGGAGCGAGAAGCAGGAGCGAGAACCAGGAGCGAGAAGCAGGAGCGAGAAGCAGGAGCGAGAACCAGGAGCGAGAACCAGGAGCGAGAACCAGGAGCGAGGAGCAGGAGCGAGAACCAGGAGCGAGAACCAGGAGCGAGAACCAGGAGCGAGGAGCAGGAGCGAGAAGCAGGAGCGAGAACCAGGAGCGAGAACCAGGAGCGAGAACCAGGAGCGAGGAGCAGGAGCGAGAAGCAGGAGCGAGAAGCAGGAGCGAGAACCAGGAGCGAGAACCAGGAGCGAGAACCAGGAGCGAGGAGCAGGAGCGAGAACCAGGAATGTTATTGTTAAAATAGTGACATAAAGAGCCTCACGTTGTCGCCTTCACTGCGGAGCTTCCAGAAGGGCTGGATGTTGAACCACGAGCCCTCGTTTCCGTCGGGATCCAGAGAAACTCTCATGGCGTTTTTCTCGAGAAGCGCCGGCAGACGTTTGTTCACCGTCAGGTATTTGTTGCTCTTTATGTGAAGAAGCTGAAACAGAAAAAGATTCAGACAAAGACAAGATTATTTGAATATTTTGATACTTTGCCCTGGGGGTGTGATGCATTACTCGCTCGGGCTGATCACAGGCCCATGTTAACTCCATCAGCCTGTTCACCTTCAGTGGATGTCTACGCCCAAGTTTACAAGTGAACAGGCTGATAGAGTTAACATGGGCGTAGTGATACGAGTGGAGAGAGACAATACACGAATGTGAAATACGCTGCTGGATGTTTCGTGGACAACTGTTTGGGACGCAAATATATCACCTTTCGGACAAATGTTTTGTTTTGAGAAGAAAAACAAACTTTATTTCATGTTCCAGGGAAGTTACCGGACCTACTTACGTGGGCTCCAGAAAGTGAGCCGAACCGGGATCAGCTGAGACTGTCAGAGGTAAGCCGGTGTCAACACACGGAACTTTTAGAAGGAAACCCATACAGATTAACATAAGAAAAAAAACGCACTATCCCTTTAAACCTTTCTATCTCCACGGAGACCAAACCAGACCCAAGTTCCAGGTCAGATCTGTGGAGAGGCGACCCCGCTCACAGTCAGAACGTTTGTTTTGCTAGGTATTTTTAAGCTCTAAAACCACCTGTGACTGAATAAATGTAAAATGAAGATGTTTAATGTCACTGTTTAGCTGTTTAATGAAACAAGCAGGTGACGGACCCTCCAACAAAGTTACACTGCACCTTTAAACTACCACCTCATGACATCACAAGGTGGAATAGAGAGTTTTGAGCTTTGGAGATGTAAACAGATGAATAATAAAGTTACTCCAAAAAACACAGCTTTTTTTGAGGAGGAACATTAGAACTAGAGCTGCAACTATCGAGTATTTTTGGAATCGAGTACTCTGTTGATTCATACTTTTTTTAATTTTTTTATTTTGAATTCTGAAATCAAAGCACACAAAAAAAACAGATTTTATTAACAGGTAGTGGTGACATTCACATACCTGGTACAAATGTTGAGATCTGCTCCACTTTACCCTGACCCCCTCTGTCACATACATGAACACTGACAGCCCTAAACTGTAAATGATTTGGTTTATTTCCATTGTTCCTTGAAGGGATTTTTTAAAAATCTATTTGACTTAAACCTGAATTGAATTAGGTGCATATTTGAGTGATAAGAACACATGGAAAATAAATAATTATTAGCAATTTATTTTTAATACAAAATAATAAGATTAACAGAATAAAATAAATATCTGTCCTGCTTAACTTAAAACTGTATAAATTAATATAAAACAATACAAGGTACAACATGCCTGGACAGTACAAATGATGCATGTTCTATCTAGGGATGCAAATTATCAATTAATTCATTAATTGATAGTTGATTGACCTTATCGATCGATTAACGATTAACTGATAAGCGGCGTTTTTCACCTGAATTTGAGTGTTTCAATAGGGTCTTTAAGAATATAAGCTCTAGTAACATAACACTGAGTCAAAAATATATCATAGTATTATTATATTGTATATTCCTCAATTAATTATTCCTTAGTAAAAAGCAGACAAATGTATTGACGCTGAATAACAAAATACAGTAATCCCTCGCTCTATCGCGGTTCACGGATTTTTTTTTTTTTTTTTTTTTTTTTTTTAATAGTGTAACATTGTGTTCTGTCCTGATTGGCTAAGAGACTAGACCAGGACTAAACGTGGACTGGACCAGGTCTAGACCAGAACTAAACCAGGTCTGGACCAGGTCTGGACCTGGACTGGACCTGGACTGAACCAGGATTGGGCCGCTGCTGGTTTCGTGCGGCTGGTTTGTGGCTCGGGGCCCGAGCCGCGGGCCAGCCGCGCAAAGCTCGGGGCCCGCGGTTCGATCTCGCCTCGCGGGTACACCCGGGGCTGCTGGGCAGTGCCGTTGGCGCCTGCGGCCGGCTGTGAGTCGAGCTTGGCGCAGCGCGGTTGCCTTATTTCGTGACCACGCGGTTGCGCGTGTCCGGGATTAGCGATTAATTACAATTATTGCATTTTGTTCGACCAACGTCTTAATCGACAATTCGTTAATCAATTAATTGTTGACATCGCTAGTTCTATCTAATTATCTCTTCTCTCTCTCTCTCTCCTCTCTCTCTCTCTCTAGAAACAGCTGCGCGCGCTCGCGGCTCCACGCGGGCTGCAGTCAGAAGCTTCGCGAAGTTTAATACGAAACACGTACTTTTGTTTCTGAATACGGGACGATTCCGTTTTTCAAGGGACACAGTTTTTTTCTCAACGGATTTGCACAGATATAAAAAAAAAAAAGACCCCGCAGCTGAAAAAAAAGAAGCGGAGATCCACTAAAAGGCAGAACTCTCTCATTCCTGATTTTATAAATGTTTAAATAGTTTTTATGTAAATGGAAACAGTGATGCAGAGTATCCGAACAGTGCAGTAGTGTGACAATGTCGCCATGATGCATGAATTGAAATATATCGTCACGTGATGAAAATTAAACGAAGCCTCGAGGCAAATAATTTACCTCGATTATTTTTTGTACTCGAGTTACTCGTGTAATCGTTGCAGCTCTAATTAGAACATTGACATAGACTTTGGCCCTTGTTGTACACAGACGCCCTGAACAAGAAGGGCCAGAGTCGCCTCCACCTCCTGAGGAGACTGAGGTCCTTTGAAGTGTGCAGGCCTCTGCTCAAGACTTTTTATGACTCTGTGGTGGCCTCTGCTCTCCTCTACGCTGTCGTCTGCTGGGCCCCGAGCAGCACAGAGCGGGACAGGAAGAGACTTAATAAGCTGGTCAGGAGGGCCAGCTCTGTCCTGGGCTGTCCTCTGGACTCTGTAGAGGAGGTGGCTGAGAGGACGACTCCTCTCACCCTCTGCACCGGACTGTAGAGGAGCTGAGCAGCTCCTTCAGCAGCCGACTGAGGCACCCCCAGTGCAAGAAGGAGCGCTACTGCAGATCCTTCATCCCCACCACGATCAGACTGTACAACTCCACTGTACAGTCCAAATGTGCAATATTTTCTATACGCTCTTATTTACTTATCTTATTATTATTACTATTTGTCTGCTGCACTTTTTTGTTCAAACTTTCTTTTGCACTAAACTGCCTGGAGCTAATGTGGCAAAAGTGAATTTCTCCTGCGTGAGATCAATAAAGTCTGATCTTATCTTATCTTAATCCTCACAACAGTCAGTTTTGGCGTAATAGAGCACCTTTAAATCACCATCCCGACTTTTCATGTTTTCATCATCAGGTCGAATCAGGCTCCCATGACGACGATTTGACAAACAAACCCACCTCTGTGTGTGAACTGCCTCTGATTAAACATAACGACGACCCCGCCCAGTCTAAACACGGCGCACAAACAGAGGCGCGGCGCCGGAGCTCAGACCTGCGGCGTACCTGGATGACGTTACTGTATTTGACGATTTCTCCCAACAGCTTTTTATTCTCCGAGTCGTTCTGCTTCTGCTCCAGCTCCGCGGCATGCTGGGAAATAAGAGAGAGCCGATGAGTCATCAGAAAACACAAACAGAAAAGCTAAAAAAGTGGAATAATACAAACTTACATATGATGACTACTATTTATACTTCTACTGCAAAATGATCCTCACAGTGAGAGTGAGAGACACACAAGGTCAAATTTAAGTTTTGGAGTGAATTTAACATTTGATTTTGAAACTCTGTATTTAGGTCGGGTTATTTTTCTGGAACAGACCTGATAAGAAGCTGTTACAAGCAAAAAGAACATCACAAAAAACTGTCTGTCCTGTTCCTTCACTGGACGGAGCTGGATTAACATCATTTTTAGGGATGCACCGATGTGAAAATTTTAGCCGATACCGATATCCGATGTTAATGTTGCTGATATCGGCCGATACCGATATTTATTTATTTTTAATTCTGAGATAACATTTTATACAGACTGAAAATCATGCAAAATTAATTTTTGAATGTCTTCTTTTACAGTGGTACCTCACCTTACGAAATTAATTCATTCCAGAAGTGGTTTCGTAACGTGAATTTTTCGTAAGTTGAGGAGCTATTTCAATGGAAAAAGCCTGATTCGTTCCAAGGCCCCGATCCAAGTTTTTTTTATTTTTATAGTGTAACTTTTTTTATAGTGTAACATTGTGTTCTGCGTAGAGACTGTAGACCCAGGACAAATGTGGACTATACCAGGTCTAGACCAAGGTTTAAACCTGGACTAAACCAGGACTAGACCAGGTGGATTAAAGCGCCGCGCGCGGGTCTATTTCCTGGTTTCGTTTCGAGTCACGGCTGAGGCGAGCAGCGAGGGGGACCGCACGCAGTCTGAGCGCATGAACGAGACCCGTGCTCAAACCATGCCTCCTCTAGACCTGGTCTAGACCTGGTCTAGATCAGGTCTAGATCAGGTCTAGACCACCGCGGCTCTTGCATGCGTTCGTTCATGCGCTCAGACTGCGTGCGGTCCCCCTCGCTGCTCGCCTCAGCCGTGACTCGAAACTAAACCAGGAAATAGACCCGCGCGCGGCGCTTTAATCCACCTGATCTAGTCCTGGTTTAGTCCTGGTCCAGTCCTGGTTTAGTCCAGGTCTAGACCTGGTCCGCGCCGGGTCATGCTGCGCTATCACGTGTCCGCGTGCAGTTTTCTCCCCCCTCCCCCCACACTTCACTATTAATAATTTTGTTGAAAATCTATGAAAGTTTGAGTGTTTAAACGAGAGACAAATGTGAGAAAAGTTTAAATCCAGTCTGAGAAAAGCGTATAATGTGTGTGGCTGAGTGCGCATTATTTGAATTTTTGAGATTTCGCGTTTCGTAACTTGAATTTTCTTTCATATCTAGAGACCAAAATTTACCGTGAAGGCGTTTCGTAGCTTGAAATTTTCATTTGTTGGGTCTTTCGTAAGGTGAGGTACCACTGTATTTTCAAAATGTGTTTTGACTCCTGACTGGACCGGGACCAAATTGGAACTAAACCAGGACTGGACCAGGTCCAGACCTGGACTAAACCAGGACTAAACCACTTTGCCTGGTTTCGTGCGGCTCTTGCGTTCGTTCATGTCGAGGTTTGATGTGCTCGGACTGTGTGCCTCCTCCTCAGGACTGCTAACAGAGAGTGTGTGTTTGGTGTAACTGTTTGGGGGAAAAATGGCGCCTCTGATGCTTTATCGGAAAGTCAAAAAAATCTGGATGCGTTTTTGTTAAAATTTTAGGTCTAAATTTGCATTTTCTTGTCAAAATGTTTGCAGACCTGGCAGCTCAGACGAATGGGAAAACACGAAACGCTGAGTTTTTAGGGCGTCAGGTCAGGTCAAAGTGATCATATTAACAATGTTTTAGTCTGTTTTCGTCAGTTTTTGGTTTGAAAAGGTTACGCAATGTGGCTTTAAACTGCCATGTTTGATTTACAGACAAAATAGCAAAATAAAAACCCCAGGATGTATTTGAAGATGTGAACTGAAGCCAGAGTGGATGGAGCCAGAAGCGCGCCCATGCTCACTTCCTGTTGGCGACGGTTAGCGGGTTAGCAGGTTAGCGGGTTAGCAGGTTAGCGGGTTAGCGGGTTAGCGGTGTCCGTTTGGTTTTACCTGGAGTTTCTTGAAGAGGTCGGCCTGTGTGTTGTTGTTCCCCTGTTTCCCCTGTTTGGCCTTCCAGAACTGCTTCTGTGCAGAATATCTGTTCATCGGACACACCTTAAAGAGGCAGTCTGAAAAACACAACAGACGCACAAAAACACACAACATATGCACAAAAAACACAACAGACGCACAAAAACACACAAAGACACACAACAGACGCACAAAAACACACAACATACGCACAAAAAACACAACAGACGCACAAAAACACACAACATACGCACAAAAAACACACACAAAACACACAACAGACGCACAAAAACACACACAAAAAACACAACAGACGCACAAAAACACACACAAAACACACAACAGACGCACAAAAACACACACAAAAAACACAACAGACGCACAAAAACACACAAAGACACACAAAAACACACAACATACGCACAAAAAACACAACAGACGCACAAAAACACACAACATATGCACAAAAAACACAACAGACGCACAAAAACACACAAAGACACACAACAGACGCACAAAAACACACAACATACGCACAAAAAACACAACAGACGCACAAAAACACACAAAGACACACAACAGACGCACAAAAACACACAAAAACACACAACATACACACAACATACGTACAAAAAACCACAACGTACGCACAAAAACACACAACACACAAAGACACAACATACATACAAAAAACACAAAAAACAACATACGCACAAAAACACACAACATACACACACACAACATACACAGAAAAACACACAAAGACACACAAAAACACACAACATACACACAAAAAACACAACATACGCGCACAACATACGCACAACATACGCACAAAAAAACACAAAGACACACAACATACGCACAACATACACACAAAAACACACAAAACGCACACAAAAACACAACATATGCACAACATACGCGCACAACATACGCACAACATACACACAAAAACACACAAAGACACAAAAAACACAACATACACACAAAAACACAGACACACAACATACAGACAAAATACACAAAAACACACAATATACACACAAAAAAAAACACAGCATACACACAAACACACAGACAAAAAACACAACATATACACAAAAACACACAATATACACACAAAAAAAAAACACAGCATACACACAAACACACACAACATACAGACAAAAAACACAACATATACACAAAAACACACAACATACACACAAAAAACAAAAACACACAACATATACACAAAAACACACAACATATACACAAACACACACGACACACACAGTGAGTGAAATCATTGATCGTTTACAGCTGCACTAATCACAAACTGGAGCTGTTTGTGTCACTGAATCAAATGTAAACACTGAGATTCACTCATGTTCCAGAATATCCACTGAACCGATATTTGGAAGCCGATATCTGATCCAGCAGAACTTTCAGTTTCAGTTTTGGCGCTGATCCGATATCAGATCCGTTTGGTCTCAGTTCGGTATCGGTGCATTCCTGTTATAAACTCTTTGTTCTACGGTAATGTAAACTATGGTCGTTTTCACACCTGCCGTGTTTGGTTCGCTTAAAACGAACCAGAGTTCGTTTGCTTCTTTTATTCGGACCTTTTGTTCTGGTGTGAATAAAAACCAAAAATCTCGATCCGGAGCAAACAAGTGAACCGAGACCACCTAAAAAGGTCGGTCTCGGTCCGGTTCCATACGAACTCTGGTGCGGTTCGTTTGAGGTGAGAATGCAGACCGGACTCGATCCGACATAAGTTGGCTTTTTGTACTTAACGAGCTCCCGTCGTATGTCGAGCATTATGGGAAACCGAGGCTGACGAAACGAAACAAAACGAAACTTACGAGGTTTACTTACGTTTTGCGTGAAGAGCAAGAGTCAGAACTTGATGCTCACATGAGCGCTGTCCTCCGTAGTCGTCTTGCCCTGTGACTTCGTCATTTGTAAATTGATTGTAAAATAGTGTAAACCTCACGATGCTGCTCAAACATTTGTGCAAACTGTATAAACTGAGTAAACCATATCGCTAAGGCTAGATTGAAAACAGCACGTAACACCGTTATTCTCCTCCTTCCGGGTTTGGACACCGACAGGGCTCATTCTGTCCAATGGCTGAGCGACCTCAGCACATGTGCTTTTGTTTATAGACTTTAGTTCGCTTGGGGAAAAACTGCAGTGTGAAAGCGAACCGCACCAAAATAAAAAAAATAAAAAAACATTTGGTCCGGACCAAAGCAAGTGAACTATCGGACTTTCCTGGTGTGAAAACGACCTATGAATACTTCTGTAAAATTAATTTTGACAAAAATGATCCTTGTTTTACACATGACACTAATTTAACCTTTAGGAGCCGTAAAAACCAAACACTGCACCTCTGAACTTCTTGGGAGGGTTGGTGAGGTCTCCGGTGTCGGGCTGGACCACACAGCGGTCATCCACCAGCCTGGAACAGAGAGCAGGACCTGGGTCAGTGCCACACACTCACTTTACGAGTACAGCGGTCCCTCGTTTATCGCAGGGGTTATGTTCTAAAAATAACCCGCAATAAGTGAAATCCGCGAAGTAGGACAACTTTATATTTTACAATTATTCTACATGTTTTAAGGCTGTAAACGCCTCACACACACATTATACACTTTTCTCAGACTGGAATTAACCTTTTCTCACATTTCTCTCTCGTTTAAACACTCAAAATTTTCGTAGATTTTCAACAAAATGTATTAATAGTGAAGCAGGGGAGCGGAGACATGAGTCACTGGATCCGCAGGAAACACCGCACTCATCCAACAGCACCGCCACACCCCGGGACGCGACGCGCAACAACCCCTTGGAGAAGTGCGCACACGGACACGTGCACCCCTCATTGTGGTCAAATCCGTGATAGAGCAGCACGACCGGCGCGAGGCCGCGCGTCTCACCAGGGGCTACGACCACAAGGCTAAACCGCGGCACCCAGACCGTGCCTCCCCCTCGGGACCACGTCCAACGACACAGCCCGAGCCACAAAGTGAACACGCACAAACCTCGACATGAACGCAAGAGCCACACGAAACCAGGCAAAGAGCCACACGCGGTGGCTTAATCCTGGTTTAGACTTGGTCTAGTCCTGGTTTAGTCCTGGTCTAGACCTGATCCAGTCCTGGTTTAGTCCTGGTTTAGTCCAAGTCTAGACCTGGTTTAGACCTGGTCTAGACCTGGTTTAGTCCTGGTCTAGTCCGCGTTTAGTCCTGGTCTAGTCTTGGTCTAGTCCTGGTCTAGTCCTGGTCTAGTTCCAGTCTGGTCCCGGTCCCCCCTTGGTCCCCCATCTATAACATCAATCGGCAAAGTTCCCTTAGCCAATCAGGACGCAGAACACAATATTGATACACTATAAAAAAAAAAAGAACAAAAAAAATAAAAGAAAATCCGCGAAACAACGAGTGAACTGCGATAGAGCGAGGGACCAGTGTATAATACTCCCTACAACTGAGATTTTACATTTTTATTACTTATTTTTCTATTTGTACATTTTTATAATTACGCCTTATATGAAACCTGTTTACTTATTTTTTAGAATTTATGATTATCACTTATAATTTTGGACTCTATTATATTGTGAGGTGTGAGCTGCTGTGTCCAAGTAAAGTTTGTCTCAGTGTCTCAGCCTGAGCAGAAGGAGCAGAGCCGCAGTATAAACTCAAAACCACAGACACAGTTACACTCGGCAGAATTTACATGAAACAAATCACAGCGGAGCAGAGGAATCACCGCTTTGAATACACCACAATACACACACACAAAACACACACACACACACACACACAATGCACAAATACACAATACACACACACACACACAATACACACACAATACACACACACAATACACAACGCACAAAACACACACACAATACACAAAACACACACACAATACACACACACAATACACTAGGGCTGCTCGATTAATAGAATTTTGATCACGATTTCGATTTTGGTGTCAAACGATCTCAAAATTCATATAATCGAGACTAAACGATTATTTTTTCATTTCTCTGTCGAGAGGGACGCGCATGCGCAGTACGTTCCCTTCCACGCGGGCCTAGACTAGCTGGCGCCTACACTCGCTGAGCACTGCTCCGGGAGCACTGTTCCTTCTAAGGTGCGCGCGTGCGCAATCGCGCACTGCCCAGACGTTCAGCGCGCACATCAAATCCTTTTCAGAGCATAAAATAAAATCTAACCTGAACTCAGCGCTGGTTTGACACACGGAATCCAGTCTGATAGATGTTGGGTTTGCACATGCGTTAGGGACAAGCCAACTACAAACAGATTCATTTCGATCGCATTTCGCTCGCTTCCTTCAGTAAGACCATAGTTGTCGTGCGCATCGCCGTGGGTCAGAGCGGCAGGTCCGCACCAGCCGACGGGAAGCCGCCCACACACACTCCACGTAGGGAAGAACAGAAGAGGAGACATGTAGAGCCATAATGTAATCCTCGGCTGTTTTCTTTGTTTCTGTCCAAGCCATAGGTTTTTGTGAGCAAAAAGACGAGACTTTCTGTGTGAAGTGTGAATCCTCTCCCCAGAGCGTTAAACCACAGAGCTCTGTCACTCTCACAAAATTACTTAAACTGGGTAATGATTAAAAAGCAAGATATAAACTGATAAAAATGTATACTTATTTTGGAGATCATTATTTTGAGAAAGACCCATCTTAGAGTGTCCTATAGGTCCTACAATCATCCCTAAAAAATCTGCAGCTACATGTAGGCTATATTTATCAAGCTGAAAACATCTCTCTTCATGTGGTTTTACAGGTTTATACACAGGTATATACACAGGTTATTTTTCAAAATATTGTAATGTTCAATGTTTCACTGACCACAGCAGGACCCTCACACTGACATACAACATGTACAAAGTTCATGAAAAGATTTTTGAGAAGTGGACCAAAAAATCAGTTATATTAAAAGTAATCTAACAGAAATAACAGCAGTGATTTGATTCATAAGCTGTAACTTGCCATGATCTCAGGTGTGATACTGGTGTGGCCACAGTGTGCATGTCGGATGTTGCTCACAGGAGTCCAAGGAACGCTCAGGGAGTTAGTGTGTTTGCTCAGACACATGAAAAATTAGGGGGAACATTGCAGCAGAGCCATATATCAGTCTCATGATTCACTTCATCGACACAGAATTCAACTTAAAAGTGAAGTGTCTCCAAACGGCGTTCATGCTCGAAGACCACACTGGACAAAACATCACGGATGTACTGAGGGAAGCGCTGACAGAATGGAGATTAAACAAAGGAAAGTTGGTCTGCATCAAGACCGATAATGCTGCAAACATGAAGCTGGCTACTGAAATCAATGGGTGGCCGAGGCTTCAATGTTTCAGACACAGACTCCATTTGGCCATAGGTGAGTAGGCTAGCACTTATTTCAGTGTGAAAAATACAATGAAAGATAAAGATAAGCTATGAAACAGTGATGGTGGTACTTAACTTCAGTCAACCAGACAACTCTTTATGGCCTGTGAGCACTCAGTGCTTTTTCAGAGTGTATTATGCTTAACATTTTGTCGTAGTCTATGCTTAACTTGGGTGGAGCTGGACACTAATGTATCAATAAATGACAGCGTAATACAACCGAGAACAGAATTAATTTGTGTTTATTGGTTAGTAATATTCATTTTACCCCAAAATTGTTAACAAAAATGTTTGTTACACTTTAGTGCAATGCTACAAATTTCCAAAGTTTATTTTTGTATATTCTTCATACAGAGAAGTACATTTTATTTGGTAAAATATAGAGATTGAGGAGTGTACATTTGTCTTATGACAAAAGAATATTTTTTGTTTTATACATCGCTAAACATAACAAATAACAAAGTTTGTTTTTTGTTTTTTTTGTCTGAAATGCTGAATAAAAGCATTGTTTGAAAAAATCGTTTGAATAATCGTGATTTCAATATTGACTGAGATAATCGTGATTATGATTTTTTCCATAATCGAGCAGCCCTACAATACACACACACAATACACACACACACACACACACAATACACACAATACACACACACAATACACACAATACACACACACAATACACACAATACACACACACAATACACACAATACACACACACACACACACAATACACACACACAACGCACAAAACACACACACAATACACACACACACAATACACACACACACACAATATACACACACAACACACAAAACACACACACAACGCAGCTCTTCAAGGAAAATATCAAGAACAAAAATACAGACTTTTATTCTTGGCTTTTCGTCTGTGTCCCATTCCTCTGTCTTACCCCTTCGTCTTACCCCTTCGTCTTACCCCTTCGTCTTACCCCTGCCCCTTGGTTTTGCTCGTTCATGTGAGGACAAGGGGTGTCCCAATTCTAATATTGATCAAGAGCTCGGGCCACGACCTCGGGCTACATCCCCCTGAAACGAAGTAAACTCTCGAGCAGACTTGGAACGAAGGGGAACGACTACAACCTCAGGCAGGTTTTGGGATCAGGACAATGAGGACTAAACCAGGACTAAACCGGGACTAAACCAGGACTAAACCAGTCCTGGTTTAGTCCTGGTTTAGTCCTGGTCTAGTCCTGGTCTAGTCCTGGTCTAGTCCTGGTCTAGTCCTGGTTTAGTCCTGGTTTAGTCCTGGTCTAGTCCTGGTCTAGTCCTGGTCTAGTCCAAGTTTAGTCCTGGTCTAGTCCTGGTCTAGTCCTGGTCTAGTCCTGGTCTAGTCCTGGTTTGGTCCTGGTTTAGTCCTGGTTTAGTCCTGGTTTAGTCCTGGTCTAGTCCTGGTCTAGTCCTGGTCTAGTCCTGGTCTAGTCCTGGTTTAGTCCTGGTATAGTCCTGGTCTAGTCCTGGTCTAGTCCTGGTCTAGTCCAAGTTTGGTCCTGGTCTAGTCCAAGTTTAGTCCTGGTCTAGTTCTGGTCTAGTCCTGGTCTAGTCCAGGTTTGGTCCTGGTCTAGTCCAAGTTTAGTCCTGGTCTAGTTCTGGTCTAGTCCAGGTTTGGTCCTTGTTTAGTCCTGGTCTAATCCTGGTCTAGTCCTGGCCTAGTCCTGGTCTAGTCCAGGTTTGGTCCTGGTCTAGTCCTGGTCTAGTCCTGGTCTAGTCCTGGTTTAGTCCTGGTTTAGTCCTGGTCTGGTCCTGGCCTAGTCCTGGTCTAGTCCAGGTTTGGTCCTGGTCTAGTCCTGGTCTAGTCCTGGTTTAGTCCTGGTCTAGTCCTGGTTTAGTCCTGGTCTAGTCCTGGTCTAGTCCTGGTCTAGTCCTGGCCTAGTCCAGGTTTGGTCCTGGTCTAGTCCTGGTTTAGTCCTGGTTTAGTCCTGGTCTAGTCCTGGTCTAGTCCTGGTCTAGTCCTGGTCTAGTCCTGGTCTAGTCCTGGCCTAGTCCTGGCCTAGTCCTGGTCTAGTCCAGGTTTGGTCCTGGTTTAGTCCTGGTCTAGTCCTGGTCTAGTCCTGGTCTAGTCCTGGTCTAGTCCTGGTCTAGTCCTGGTCTAGTCCTGGTCTAGTCCTGGCCTAGTCCTGGCCTAGTCCTGGTCTAGTCCAGGTTTGGTCCTGGTCTAGTCCTGGTCTAGTCCTGGTCTAGTCCTGGTCTAGTCCTGGTCTAGTCCTGGTCTAGTCCTGGTCTAGTCCTGCTTTCAGTGACGGACTGGGATCAAAAAACGGCCCTGGCGTTTCGCCCCGTAGACCGTGGAACGGGGGGAGGGGTTCTACCGGTCACACGGCTCCAGGAGTCCGGCTGGAATCAATAAGTGAATCGATCAATAAACTGATAATCGATTCAGTGGAATTGAAACACACAGAACCGGTTCTCGATTCCCATCCCTGTGTGTGAATGAAAACCACAACCCAGGGTCTGTTTTTGAGGAAAACAGTATTAGAACATGACTTAAACCTCACAGGAGTCCGTTTGTGTGATATTGAACCTTTAAATCTGATTATTGATTATTAGAAATAACAGAATCTCAATAAAAATGACATTAAGGGCACTGTTTTTGTACTGAGCGACAGAAGCGAGCACAGAAAACCGGCCCCTTCCTCGTCGACTCGTCTCCCACCTCCGAAATTCCAAACCCTCATGAGACTTTCTTTGTCGTTCGAGGAGCGATGAGTCATCCGCACACGACCTTTGACCTCTCCGCGCATAATTACAGGCCGAATTTTAGCTCGCAAAATTCCAGCGCCACTTTATGATAATTACACTTTATTTAGCCTTAATAAAACACGAACAAAGACTTAATTCACAATGAACACAATGGTCTTTTAAGAATGACTCAGGAAGTTATAGTTTTACACAAATCGAGAAGAAATTTATGAAGAAAAGTTGAAAATCTGTTGAAAATTACACAAGTTTTATGTTCGAGCGTCCCACACTGGTCACGTCACACTGGGAGAATTCTGTCCAAATTTATTCCAATTTACTCAAGAAACTGATTATTTTCAACTATTTAAACACAATTTCAACTAAATAATGGTGTTTTCTACTATTTTTATTTGTCAAATCATAATTTCGGTGTACTTTAGAGACGTTCTGACTGGTTGCTAGGTAACAGTTAAGGAATTCACAGCGTGAGGACATAATTTCCAAACAGGAATTAAAATTTGAAACGTAAAAAAAAGCTGTGGAAAAAAGTTTAATGTTTTTGTTAGAATTTCTCCTTTTGCCACAAATGATCTGGAATGTTCCACAGTGTGACTTTAAACAGCTCTACTTTACATTTATTCCATTACAGGTGGTTTTAGAGCTCAAAAATACCTAGAAAAACAAACATTCTGACTGTGAGCGGGGTCGCCTCTCCACAGATCTGACCTATAACTTGGTTTGGTTTGGTCTCCATGAAGATAGAAATGTTTAATGCCATACTGTGGAACATTCCAGACACAGCAACCGCATCTCCATGGAGGAAAAGTCCACCAGAAAAGTTACAAAAGTGTCCAAAGTCTGGCTTCAGTTGGTTGGTGGTTAAATATCTTTTTTAAACTGAGTCGTGTTGGGCTCTAAAGGAACGTTTTTTACCATTTGAGCCTTATTTCGGTAATAAAACAAGTTGTTTTACTCACCCATAGCACTTTGGTGTCATATGGAGCCCTTCCAGACATGTTTTAGATTAGCGTTAGGCTAACGCCGTTAGCCTAGCGCGACTTATAGCCATAGCTTGGGGCATTCCCCGAGCATGTAATATGCCCCGTGCGGCTCCAAATAACACAAACTTTAGCACTTTTCAAATCATAGAAGCTCGATGTCTTAGTCTACGATTTCGTTTGAGTCAAAAGTGGCCTGTAATCCGAGATTTATTCATAGTTTACAGCTTTGCGTTCCATGTTTGGGTCCCGGGAGCTGAGAGCACAGTCCGCACATGCGCACTGGCCTCCTCATCTACTCGAAACTATGGATAAATCTTGGATTACAGGCCACTTTTGATTCAAACGAAATCGTAGACTAAGACATCGGGCTTCTATGATTTGAAAAGTGCTAAACTTTGTGTTATTTGGAGCCCGCACGGGGCATATTACATGCTCGGGGAATGCCCCAAGCTATTGCTATAAGTCGCGCTAGGCTAACGGCGTTAGCCTAATGCTAATCTAAAACATCTCTGGAAATGCTCCATATGACACCAAAGTGATATGGGTGAGTAAAACAACTTGTTTTATTACCGAAATAAGGCTCAAATTGTAAAAAACGTTACTTTTCCTTTAAAGCCCAACACGACTCAGTTTAAAAAAGATATTTAACCACCAACCAACTGAAGCCAGACTTTGGACACTTTTGTAACTTTTCTGGTGGACTTCATGGACCTCCATGGAGATGCGGTTGCTGTGTCTGGAATGTTCCACAGTATGGCATTAAACATTTCTATCTTCGTGGAGACCAAACCAAACCAACTTTTCCTTTAAGATCCGATACTCGTCATTGGTCTGTTAACATAAAACACAGAACAATGACGTATCCATGGAAACAAGCAGGTGACGGAGTTGTGGAGTAGAAGCAGAAGTTTGTATTTGAACTGCAGCTGAGGAGAAACAAAAGAAGTTCAAAGAGTCTGAGGGACAAAAGGCTGTAAAAAGCTCAGAGAAAAGAACAGAATACAAATACATGAAGAAACTCTCTGGGACAAGACCTGCTGCTTCTGCTGTTCCCATAACGATATTGACACTTTGACTTTATGGATCCGCCAACTAGAGATGGAACGATATATTCATATGTTCACCGATAACTTGAAATGTACAGTTTCATGACATCACGAGGTGGAACAGAGCGTTTGGAGCTTTGGAGATGTTACAGACGAATAATAAAGAGTTCCTCAAACATGTGAATGAAACAAACACAACTCCAGGACTGTTTTTGACGAGGAAACTAACGATGTTATAATGGCTTAAAGCTGAAGTTTGTGTAATATTGGCAGTGATGATGAGACTACTTTAAAATGTATTTATTTATTTTTTATTTGATAAGGACAATGCACATTAATGAACATAAGTATAAAACAAATGGCAGAAGATACATCAAGGCCTGTTGTGACATGAGCCGTCCTCCTGTGGACCCACTACCCGCGGGAGGATTCCTGGGGGCTGGTGCATTGTGTTCTGGGCATCAGATCTGCTTGGACTGCTGCCCCCGCGACCCAGAAAATGGAAAAGTGGAAGAAGATGGATGAATGAATTTTCCGATCACTGAAGCTGAAGCTGAAGCTGCTCCAGCCTGATGGATCAATTGAACGACAAACACGTCCGGACAAGTTCCATCGTTACCGGTGATAGAGCGAGCGTGAGCGCACTTCACCAAACCACCAAACCAACGAACAACCAAACCACGCTCGCAGAATTTGGGAAACGAATGAGCAAAGCATGAAAACTGACAAACTCAATCACAAAATGGATTTGCTCGCCATCTCTCTCCCACACTCTTAAAATGTGATTAATTAGATTAATTAATAACAAATCCTGTAATTAATTACATTCATTTTTTTTAAATTGCCTGACAGCACTAATTCCAATACATGGGCCAATCAGAGTACAGTATTCCAAATACTTGTTGTATTTTTGGTCCAGTGAGGTTCATTTGGTCTTCGGTTCTTTTTTCAGACCGAGAGTTTGTTTTCAGACCTGAGTTTGGACTGCTCCCTGCGGTCTTCCTCTGCTCCCTGCGGTCTTCCTCAGGGTCTCGTGACGTCGCTGTGACAGGTTCGATCAGCTGGTTTAAACAGGTTTTGGCGCTGTCTTCCTACCGGTGGAGGCAGGACGACAGCGCCACCTGCAGTCTGACTTCCTCAGGACAGTATTCCAGGTGTGAGAAGCACATTATGGACTGGGACAGAGGAAAACAAACATCGTCTCTGGATTAAAGAGGCAATCGGAATACTGAAACGTGCCCACGGGGCTGTAAACCGGGACGAAGGGGCTTTTTTACTTGCCCACACCTGGGATATTGTCCTGAGGAAGTCAGACTGCAGGTGGCGCTGTCGTCCTGCCTCCACCGGTAAGAAGACCGAGCCAAAACCTGTTTAAACCAGCTGGTCGAACCTGTCACAGCGACATCATGAGACCCTGAGGAAGACCGCAGGGAGTAGTCCAAACTCAGGTCTGAAAACAAACTCTCGGTCTGAAAAAAGAGCCTAAGAACATAGCTTTATTTTTGTAGCTTAATTTATGTCTAATTAGAGACCAAAAAACAGACACCATAAGCGCTGTTTTTTTCTTTTTTTCTTCACTAATACTGTGCAGTTCAGAGCCTAAATTGCACGATGTACTGTCATGTATTTATTCACATTTATGAAAGCAGCTGTATGAAAAAGCGACTGTACCAGAAAAAAGTTCATATTCAGAATATGTATTTTTGGCACATGTATTCAGTTACCTCCAAATATTGAATATCGGACTGTTAAATTTGGCAGCATCAAGTTTCATTGGCCGATGGCCACTTTGCTGGTTCTGGTTGGTTAATCTGCAAACTCAGCCTCTTTTTTTTTATTTTACATTTTTTATTTTCTACATTCTTTATTTTAAAATGTAGAAAATAAAACCTGTAAAATAAAAATAGCTATAAAATGTAGAAAATAAAAAAAATGTAAAATAAAAATAAAATGTAGAAAATTAAAAATGTTAAAGGTCCAGTGTGTAGGATTCGTGGCGCATAGGTGGATAGTGGCTATGGCACTTCCTGTTTTAACTACGGCAAACGTCAAGGGTCACCCGGACGTGCCGTAGCGGACAGCTCACGTACCCGGCGCGCACCCGGCGCTGCGAGCCCTCGCCGACAACAACGGTATTAATAAAACGCGGTCTCCCGGTCACCGTTTTTTTATTCTTTCCGCATGAAAACACACATTCCCGATCGTGTACCATGACAATCTACACATCAAATGAAACCTTACAGTCTCCTCTTTTTGACTATGCAATTCATTTCCCGGCACAACAATCACTCCCCGAGCACATGGGGCTTTTATACAGAAAAGCACAAAACGAGGTTTGTTACTTAGCTTACCTTTGAAGGCTCTGGACAGGTCAAACTCTGTATTTCACCATAAGCTTAGTCTCAATCTGTCTGTAAGGATCCAGCGAATAAAATCCAGTAAAACAATTTAGTCCAAAACACGTGTTAGATCCATCACGACGTGTGATCCGGCAACATGCTTGTCGTTGTTTACCCAAAACCACGAGCCTTGCCGAAGGCGGAGCCCAAATGTCCTTCTGCGGCTCTCGTATTCAAAATGGCTGCCTCTGCATGGGGAAGATCCCCCTTTTATGTGACTATATCTAAGTCCAAAAGAATACTTTGATTTCATGATGGAAGTGAAAAGGCTTGGAAAACACTGTATTTTTGAATGGGTATCTTCAATTTCGGTAATTAATGGGTAAAAATCTTACACTGTCCCTTTAAATAAAAATAGTACATGCAAAATATAAAATGAAAATAAAATAAAAAATAAAATAAATGATAAATAAATAAATAAATATGAAAAGATCTGAGCTGTACAGGGTTGAATAAGTCACTTCTGTTGTTATTTATTGCTTCATTTCTGATTAAAAATGGTTTAAAAATATGATTATCCTATGTTAATTTAGTACATTTTATATACTATCCCGTTTTATTTTTGTAGTTTCAGTGGCGTAAAGATAAAATTACTATGTTCCCAAAGATTTTGTATAATTATAATAATACATGTGGCTAACTGAGGCCTTCTTTTTGTTTATTTCATTCACTGACGTCTGCTAAACCAAGAAGAATGAAGACAAAGCTCTGCACCGCCCACTCATCTCCAACAGACCTGGAAACAGCCCACTCGACCGAAAGTTCACACTTCCTTTCTAAATACAACTCTTAATCACTTCCTTTATACCGTTATTAGCTTCTCACATTAGCGCCGCACAATAGGCCATAGGAAGCGTTATTTAGACTTCGCTCACTAAACAGGAAGTCTATCTGGGAGAGTGGAGTGACCTTCTGCAGTTCAAACAGGGCCAGGGCTCACACCGGGTTAAATATGAACCAGTGATAAAGTGGACCTGGCAGGTTGGAGCTAATTTTAGCCTGAGAACTACAAAAACACAGAGAAAACGTCATGTTAGCTCAGCCCCGTCACAAACACCACATCAGCTGATATACTATCCTGTAGGCTCTGTACACGACCAGTCAAAAGTCCCGACTCACCCTCTCATTCATTCAAGTTTTTTTTTTTAATTTTCAATTTTCTACATTTTATATTTTTATTTTACATTTTTTATTTTCTACATTTTATATTTTACATTTTTATTTTTCTACATTTTTAATTTTTATTTTACATTTTTAATTTTCTACATTTTTTTATTTTTATTTTTAATTTTCTACATTTTTTATTTTTATTTTACATTTTTTATTTTCTACATTTTTTATTTTACATTTATTTTCTACATTTTTTATTTTTATTTTACATGTTTTATTTTCTACATTTTACATTTTTATTTAAAAAAATTTATTTTCTCCATTTTATATTTTACATTTTTAATTTTTATTTTACATTTTTAATTTTCTACATTTTTAATTTTTATTTTACATTTTTTATTTAACATTTTTTATTTTCTACATTTTTTTATTTTACATTTTTTATTTTCTACATTTAAAATTTTTATTTTCTACATTTTATATTTTTATTTTACATTTTTAATTTTCTACATTTTATATTTTACATTTTTATTTTTCTACATTTTTAATTTTTATTTTACATTTTTAATTTTCTACATGTTTTATTTTTATTTTACATTTTTTATTTTCTACATTTTTAATATTTTATTTTACATTTTTTAATTTACATTTTTAATTTTTATTTTACATTTTTTATTTTCTACTTTTTTTATTTTACATTTTTTATTTTACATTTTTTATTTTCTACATTTTTTATTTTACATTTTTTATTTTCTACATTTTTAATTTTTATTTTACATTTTTATTTTCTACATTTTATATTTTTATTTTCTAAATTTAAAATGTATTTTCTACATTTTATATTTTTATTTTACATTTTTTATTTTCTACATTTTTATTTTACATTTTTTATTTTCTACATTTTTAATTTTTATTTAACATTTTTTATTTAACATTTTTTATTTAACATTTTTTATTTTCTACATTTTTTTATTTTACATTTTTTATTTTCTACATTTAAAATTTTTATTTTCTACATTTTATATTTTTATTTTACATTTTTAATTTTCTACATTTTATATTTTACATTTTTATTTTTCTACATTTTTAATTTTTATTTTACATTTTTAATTTTCTACATGTTTTATTTTTATTTTACATTTTTTATTTTCTACATTTTATATTTTATTTTACATTTTTAATTTTCTACATTTTTTATTTTTATTTTACATTTTTTATTTTACATTTTTTATTTTACATTTTTTATTTTACATTTTTTATTTTCTACATTTTTAATTTTTATTTTACATTTTTATTTTCTACATTTTTAATTTTTATTTTACATTTTTATTTTCTACATTTTATATTTTTATTTTACATTTTTTATTTTCTACATTTTTATTTTACATTTTTTATTTTCAACATTTTATATTTTTCTTTGTAACAGAAGTGAGAATTTTGTTATTTTATTTGTACAGTGGTACCTCACCTTACGAATGACCCAACAAACGAAAATTTCAAGTTAAGAAACGCCTTCACGTTAAATTTTGGTCTCTAGATACGAAAGAAAATTCAAGTTACGAAACGCGAAATCTCAAAAATTCAAATAATGCGCGCTCAGCCACACACATTATACGCTTTTCTCAGACTGGATTTAAACTTTTCTCACATTTGTCTCTCGTTTAAACACTCAAACTTTCATAGATTTTCAACAAAATTATTAATAGTGAAGTGTGGGGGGAAGGGGGAGGGGGGAGAAAACTGCGCTCTGACACGTGTGTGATAGTGCAGCATGACCCGGCGCGGGGCTGCCAGCAGGTCTAGACCTGGACTAAACCAGGACTAAACCAGGTGGATTAAAGCGCCGCGCGCGGTTCTATTTCCTGGTTTCGTGTCGAGTCACGGCTGAGGCGAGCAGCGAGGGGGAGCTGTTCTAGCTGCCGTGGAGAGCAGACGCATTTTCTTCTTCCTCCTTATCTTGCTCTGTCTGATGTCTATTTTTCTCGTCTCGTAATTTTTCCTAATTTTTCTCCTGTTGGAACAGATTTTCGAAATCCTAAATCATGAACTGGAGCTGGTCCCACAATGCTATTGGCATATTTTTTTTCATGGAGCAGTGCCGGTCTGGAGAGCCGGACAGTCCCAAGGGAACTCGCTGCTAGATACAAGACGTTTTGTGCGTCTGGCACCGCTGTTACTGGAGGACACGAAACGATTACTATTGGAATTTTGATGGCAGGACATGTGGATTGGCCTGGAGGATGTTTTTCTGACCCATCACTAATTGGAGCCGAGCGGATAAAAGAGCCCGAGCCGCCGGAGGTCATTTTACACGATAGTGGGGCTGTGGCGGTCTAGGGAGGACGAGATCCGAAGGGAAACACAAACTGAAACACCTGAGTTGTGGAAATCTGTCTGGCACTGGATAACATCTCGGATAATGGATGTGGAACTGTGTGGAACTGTGTGGAACTGCGGCTCAGTCTGCGTTCATTCATCATACGTGCCAGCGGGAGGATTGCGAGTCGCACAGACCTGCTTGGTGGCATGAGGTTGGGGTGACTGGCAGAAACCAGGGTTCTGGCAAATTGTCTGTTTGCCTGGGTTCTAAAAATGTATTGATTTTGCTAAATGTCCCGGTGTAATTAATTCTCCTGAAATTGTGATTCAACGGGACTTTGTTTTGACTACATCTTCTGCACAAACACGTCCAAGGTCACAGCTGGGGCCTTATCTACACAGCACTCTACAAAAGAAAACAACACATTCCATTCGGCTCACACCGACATTTTTATGTAAAACACTCTGCCCTGTCTATTTAGTAAGTCTGCCTCTGCGTCAGTTTCCAATCAATTTCATTGATTTCCAATCTGATCCCCCCCATACCCTTCCTTCTGTTACCAAAGAAAAAGATCACTGTATGTTATATCTCCAATTGTTTTTCTGTCGTTACATGTTGTTAAATTGTCACTGATTGTATGTATTGCATCTTTTCTACTCTGCATCTCCCAGTCGGCGGCGCGCGCATGCGCAGCGGCCCCTCCCCTACCCACTCTATCACTGTCCTGCCTGGTTAGTGGGGAAACGAAATTTCGAATTCACTCTATGTACATGTACATGATTGTTTTCGACAATAAAGCAAACTATGACTATGACTATGACCGCACGCAGTCTGAGTGCATGACCGAACGCACGCAAGAGCCGCGGTGGTCTAGACCAGGTCTAGAGGAGGTCTAGAGGAGGCACGGTTTGAGCACGGGTCTCGTTCATGCGCTCAGACTGCGTGCGGTCCCCCTCGCTGCTCGCCTCAGCCGTGTCCTGGTCTAGTCCTGGTCTAGTCCAGGTCTAGTCCAGGTCTAGTCCAGGTCTAGTCCAGGTCTAGTCCAGGTCTAGTCCAGGTTTAGACCTTGGTCTAGACCTGGTATAGTCCACGTTTAGTCCTGGGTCTACAGTCTCTACGCAGAACACAATGTTACACTATAAAAAAAAGTTACACTATTAAAAAAAAACTTTGATCGGGGCCTTGGAACGAATCAGGCTTTTTCCATTGAAATAGCTACTCAACTTACGAAAAATTCACGTTACGAAACCACTTCTGGAACGAATTAATTTCGTAAGGTGAGGTACCACTGTAATACGTAAAGATCTGAGCTGTACAGGGTTGAATAAATCACTTTTGTGGTTATTTATTGCTTCATTTCTGAATAAAAATGTTTTAAAAATGGGATTATCCTGTTTTATTTTTATAGTTTTTACATTTTATATTTTTTTATTTTTAATGTTATATTAATTTTATTTTTATTTTACATTTTTAATTTACTACATTTTATATTTGTATTTAATTTTTTAGGAAAAAAAAGTAAAATAAAAATAAAAAATGCAGAAAATTAACAATGTAAAATAAAAATATTAAATGTAAGATATAGAATGAAAATAAAATTTAAAATAAAATAAATCATAAATAAATATGAAAAGATCTGAGGTTGAATAAGTCACTTCTGTGGTTATTTATTGCTTCATTTCTGATTAAAAACGGTTTAAAAATGGGATTATCCTGTTTTATTTTTATAGTTTTTACATTTTATATTTTTATTTTACATTTTTAATTTACTACATTTTACATACTATCCTGTTTTCTTTGTATAGTTTCAGCGTTGTCGTTCAGAACAGGCGAGGCGTTTGCTCTGCTCGGTTGCGTTGGTGACACATTATTTAGGGTGAAACATGAATAAGGAAAAAAACAGAACGTGTTAGAACCTGCTGACGAGAGAAACACACCAGAACTAACGCACACCAGAACTAAACACACACCAGAACTAAACACACACCAGAACTAAACACACACCAGAACTAACACACACCAGAACTAACGCACACCAGAACTAACGCACACCAGAACTAACACACACCAGAACTAACACACACCAGAACTAACACACACCAGAACAAACACACACCAGAACTAACGCACACCAGAACTAACACACCAGAACACACACCAGAACTAACACACACCAGAACTAACACACACCAGAACACACACCAGAACTAAACACACACCAGAACTAACACACACCAGAACTAACACACACCAGAACTAACGCACACCAGAACACACACCAGAACTAACACACACCAGAACTAACACACACCAGAACTAACACACACCAGAACTAACGCACACCAGAACTAACGCACACCAGAACTAACGCACACCAGAACTCACACCAGAACTAACACACACCAGAACTAACACACACCAGAACTAAACACACACCAGAACTAAACACACACCAGAACTAAACACACACCAGAACTAACGCACACCAGAACTAACACACACCAGAACTCACACCAGAACTAACGCACACCAGAACTAACGCACACCAGAACTAACACACACCAGAACTAAACACACACCAGAACTAACACACACCAGAACTCACACCAGAACTAACGCACACCAGAACTAACACACACCAGAACTAACACACACCAGAACTAAACACACACCAGAACTAACGCACACCAGAACTAACGCACACCAGAACTAACACACACCAGAACTCACACACACCAGAACTCACACCAGAACTAAACACACACCAGAACTAAACACACACCAGAACTAACACACACCAGAACTAACACACACCAGAACTAACACACACCAGAACAAACACACACCAGAACTAACACACACCAGAACACACACCAGAACTAAACACACACCAGAACTAACACACACAAGAACTAACACACACAAGAACTAACACACACCAGAACTAACACACACCAGAACACACACCAGAACACACACACACCAGAACTAACACACACCAGGACTAACACACACCAGAACTAACGCACACCAGAACTAACGCACACCAGAACTAACACACACCAGAACTAACACACACCAGAACTAACGCACACCAGAACTAACACACACCAGAACTCACACCAGAACTAACACACACCAGAACTAAACACACACCAGAACTCACACCAGAACTAACGCACACCAGAACTAACGCACACCAGAACTAACACACACCAGAACTAACACACACCAGAACTAACACACACCAGAACACACACCAGAACTAAACACACACCAGAACTAACACACACCAGAACTAACACACACCAGAACTAACACACACCAGAACTAACGCACACCAGAACTAACGCACACCAGAACTAACACACACCAGAACTCACACACACCAGAACTCACACCAGAACTAAACACACACCAGAACTAAACACACACCAGAACTAACACACACCAGAACTAACACACACCAGAACTAACACACACCAGAACAAACACACACCAGAACTAACACACACCAGAACACACACCAGAACTAAACACACACCAGAACTAACACACACAAGAACTAACACACACAAGAACTAACACACACCAGAACTAACACACACCAGAACACACACCAGAACACACACACACCAGAACTAACACACACCAGGACTAACACACACCAGAACTAACGCACACCAGAACTAACGCACACCAGAACTAACACACACCAGAACTAACACACACCAGAACTAACGCACACCAGAACTAACACACACCAGAACTCACACCAGAACTAACACACACCAGAACTAAACACACACCAGAACTAAACACACACCAGAACTAAACACACACCAGAACTAAACACACACCAGAACTAAACACACACCAGAACTAAACACACACCAGAACTAACGCACACCAGAACTAACGCACACCAGAACTAACACACACCAGAACTCACACCAGAACTAACGCACACCAGAACTAACGCACACCAGAACTAACACACACCAGAACTCACACACACCAGAACTAACGCACACCAGAACTAACGCACACCAGAACTAACACACACCAGAACTAACACACACCAGAACTAAACACACACCAGAACTAACGCACACCAGAACTAACGCACACCAGAACTAACACACACCAGAACTCACACCAGAACTAACACACACCAGAACTAACGCACACCAGAACTAACACACACCAGAACTCACACACACCAGAACTAAACACACACCAGAACACACACCAGAACTAACGCACACCAGAACTAACGCACACCAGAACTCACGCACACCAGAACTCACACCAGAACTAACACACACCAGAACTAAACACACACCAGAACTAAACACACACCAGAACTAAACACACCAGAACTAAACACACACCAGAACTAACACACACCAGAACTAACACACACCAGAACTAACGCACACCAGAACTAACGCACACCAGAACTAACGCACACCAGAACTAACGCACACCAGAACTAACGCACACCAGAACTAACACACACCAGAACTCACACCAGAACTAACACACACCAGAACTAAACACACACCAGAACTAAACACACACCAGAACTAAACACACACCAGAACTAAACACACACCAGAACTAAACACACACCAGAACTAAACACACCAGAACTAAACACACACCAGAACTAAACACACACCAGAACTAAACACACACCAGAACTAAACACACACCAGAACTAAACACACACCAGAACTAAACACACACCAGAACTAACACACACCAGAACTAAACACACACCAGAACTAAACACACACCAGAACTAAACACACACCAGAACTAAACACACACCAGAACTAACACACACCAGAACTAAACACACCAGAACTAAACACACACCAGAACTAAACACACACCAGAACTAACGCACACCAGAACTAACGCACACCAGAACTAACGCACACCAGAACTAAACACACACCAGAACTAACACACACCAGAACTAAACACACACCAGAACTAAACACACACCAGAACTAACACACACCAGAACTAAACACACACCAGAACTAAACACACACCAGAACTAAACACACACCAGAACTAAACACACACCAGAACTAAACACACACCAGAACTAACGCACACCAGAACTAAACACACACCAGAACTAAACACACACCAGAACTAAACACACACCAGAACTAACGCACACCAGAACTAACGCACACCAGAACTAAACACACCAGAACTAAACACACCAGAACTAAACACACACCAGAACTAAACACACACCAGAACTAACACACACCAGAACTAAACACACACCAGAACTAAACACACCAGAACTAAACACACATCAGAACTAAACACACACCAGAACTAAACACACACCAGAACTAAACACACACCAGAACTAAACACACACCAGAACTAAACACACCAGAACTAACACACACCAGAACTAAACACACACCAGAACTAAACACACACCAGAACTAAACACACACCAGAACTAAACACACACCAGAACTAACGCACACCAGAACTAACACACACACCAGAACTAACACCAGAACTAACACACACCAGAACTAAACACACACCAGAACTAAACACACACCAGAACTAAACACACACCAGAACTAAACACACACCAGAACTAAACACACACCAGAACTAAACACACACCAGAACTAAACACACACCAGAACTAAACACACACCAGAACTAAACACACACCAGAACTAACGCACACCAGAACTAACACACACCAGAACTCACACCAGAACTAACACACACCAGAACTAACACACACCAGAACTAACACACACCAGAACTAACACACACACCAGAACTAACACACACCAGAACTAACACACACCAGAACTAACACACACACCAGAACTAACACACACCAGAACTAACACACACACCAGAACTAACACACACCAGAACACACACCAGAACTAACACACACCAGAACTAAACACACACCAGAACTAACACACACCAGAACTAACACACACCAGAACTAACACACACCGACTGCACAATCACACGGATAAAGAAACAAAACAGAAAAGGTTCCACATTATGAAAAGTGACTCTTGTGAACTTTACGTCATGTTCTAACACCGTTTCCTCCTCAAAAACGTCCTGGACTTGTGTTTTGTCTCATTTCATTCGTTTATTATTCGTCCGTCTACATCTCCAAAGCTCAAAACGCTCTGTTCCACCTTGTGATGTCATGAAGTGGTAGTTTTCAAGTTCCTTTTACCTTTAATGCAGTCGAGAGCGACAAAGTGTAATGAGACGATTTACTGGGGATGGGACAAGATCTCATGCCACAATATTTATTTTATTCTTCATTTAATTTTCATTTTCTGCAATTTATATTTTTCTTTATTTTTTATTTTACACACATTTTTTTTTTTACATTTTTCATTTTCAACATTTTATTTTACATTTTATATATTTATTTTACATTTTTCATTTTCTACATATTTTTATTTAGTTATTTTCTATTTAAAATTTTTGATTATTTTACATTTTTTATTTAACATTTCATTTTTTATTTAACATTTTATATTTTTATTTTACATTTTTTATTTTATAATTGAAAATAATTTAAGTCCAAACTATTTAATTTGGAACAATTAAATCGGAATTAAAAAATCATCATGTAAATGTGTCTGCGCCAACAGGGAGTACAGCTGTGTCTGTGTCTGCGCTAACAGGGAGTACAGCTGTGTCTGTGTCTGCGCTAACAGGGAGTACAGCTGTGTCTGTGTCTGCGCTAACAGGGAGTACAGCTGTGTCTGTGTCTGCGCTAACAGGGAGTACAGCTGTGTCTGCGCTAACAGGGAGTACAGTTGTGTCTGCGCTAACAGGGAGTACAGCTGTGTCTGCGCTAACAGGGAGTACAGCTGTGTCTGCGCTAACAGGGAGTACAGCTGTGTCTGTGTCTGCACTAACGGAGTACAGCTGTGTCTGTGTCTGCGCTAACAGGGAGTACAGCTGTGTCTGCGCTAACAGGGAGTACAGTTGTGTCTGCGCTAACAGGGAGTACAGCTGTGTCTGCGCTAACAGGGAGTAGAGTTGTGTCTGCGCTAACAGGGAGTACAGCTGTGTCTGCGCTAACAGGGAGTACAGCTGTGTCTGCGCTAACAGGGAGTACAGTTGTGTCTGCGCTAACAGGGAGTACAGTTGTGTCTGCGCTAACAGGGAGTACAGCTGTGTCTGCGCTAAAAGGGAGTACAGCTGTGTCTGTGTCTGCGCTAACAGGGAGTACAGCTGTGTCTGCGCTAACAGGGAGTACAGCTGTGTCTGCGCTAAAAGGGAGTACAGCTGTGTCTGTGTCTGCGCTAACAGGGAGTACAGCTGTGTCTGCACTAACAGGGAGTACAGTTGTGTCTGCGCTAACAGGGAGTACAGCTGTGTCTGCGCTAACAGGGAGTAGAGTTGTGTCTGCGCCAACAGGGAGTACAGCTGTGTCTGTGTCTGCGCTAACAGGGAGTACAGCTGTGTCTGCGCTAACAGGGAGTACAGCTGTGTCTGCGCTAACAGGGAGTAGAGTTGTGTCTGCGCCAACAGGGAGTACAGCTGTGTCTGTGTCTGCGCTAACAGGGAGTACAGTTGTGTCTGCGCTAACAGGGAGTACAGCTGTGTCTGCGCTAACAGGGAGTACAGCTGTGTCTGCGCTAACAGGGAGTACAGCTGTGTCTGCGCTAACAGGGAGTACAGCTGTGTCTGGGTCTGAGCTCACAGGAAGTACAGCTCTGTGGTTTAGCTGCAGCTCCTGCGTCGCTCTGGACCTTGCAGATGGGCCCCTGATAAACCCTGCGGCTCCACACTGAGTAATGACACAGATAAGGATAATATTTATTTACCTTAACACCAGAGAGAAACAACACCAGACTTTTATTCAAGTTATTTAAGTTTTTCTTCAGAAATCTAACTTTGAAATGAATCAAATTTGAAAGAAAAAATACAGTTGAAGTCAAGTCTAAAGAAAAGTATCTGAACACAAACAAAATGTGTTACTACAGAGATGGGCAGATTATCAAAGTACTGATCGTATTGTGAAAGTTGTGAAACTATGAATACAGGAAATATGTGTCTGTGTATATTGTATACAAAAGCAAAACAACTGATTAAGACTTAAATAAAAAGGCATCAAGTCATATTTCTGTAGTAGCAGTAGTAGCAGTAGCAGTAGTAGCAGCAGCAGTAGTAGTAGTAGCAGTAGTAGTAGTAGTAGCAGTAGTAGTAGTAGTAGCAGTAGTAGTAGTAGTAGTAGCAGTAGCAGTAGTAGCAGTAGCAGTAGTAGTAGTAGTAGTAGTAATAGCAGTAGTAGTACTAGTAGTAGCAGTAGAAGTAATAGTAGTAGCAGTAGAAGTAGTCGTAGTAGTAGTAGCAGTAGTAGTAGTAATAGCAGTAGTAGTAGTAGTAGTAGTAGTAGTAGCAGTAGTAGTAATAGCAGTAGTAGTAGTAGCAGTAGTTGTAGCAGTAGAAGTAATTGTAGTAGTAGTAGCAGTAGTAGTAGTAGTAATAGCAGTAGTTGTAGTAGCAGTACTGTAGTTGTAGCAGTAGAAGTAATTGTAGTAGTAGCAGTAGTAATTGTAGTTGTCGTAGCAGAAGCAACAGTAGTAGTAGTAGTAGTAGTAGTACTAAGAATAGAAGTAGTAATAGTAGTATTCGCAGTGTTGTAGTAGCAGTAGATTTCAGTGACTATTTTGGACATTTCTTCTCGACAAATAACTTAAATATTTTATATCAGACAAAACTGACTCTTGTGAGGTTTAAGTCGTGTTCTGATGTTTCCTCCTCAAAACAGACCTCCAAACGCTCTGTTCCACCTCGTGATGTCATGAAGTGGGAATCTGAGAGAAGAACTCAGCCTAAATCTGCAGGTTTGTGTGTTAAACATGTGAATGAAACAAAACACAATTCCACGTGTTTGTGAGGAAACAAGATTAGAACAGGCAGTAGATCTGAAAACAGCCTAATTTGAGCCCTTTAAGTAAAGTTCAGAGTTTTTATCCGTTCAGAAGTCTTGTTTCCTCGTCTTTGTGCCGCTGCAGATACAGACTGAGGCAGAATGGAGCAGGAAGCAGAGGGAGAGCGGTGGGCGGGGCTCGCTCATTCCTCAGGGCCAGAGCGCAGCCAGAACCTGCCAACCGAGCGCCTCACCGCCACGAGCAAACACAGAAACAACCGACAAACACAGAGACAACCGACAAACACAGAAACAACCGACAAACACAGAAACAACCGACAAACACAGAAACAACCGACAAACACAGAGACAACCGACAAACACAGAAACAACCGAGCGCCGCACTGCCACGAGCAAACACCGAAACAACCGACAAATACAGAGACAACCGACAAACACAGAGACAACCGACAAACACAGAAACAACCGACAAACACAGAGACAACCGACAAACACAGAAACAACCGACAAACACAGAAACAACCGACAAACACAGAGACAACCGACAAACACCGAAACAACCGACAAACACAGAGACAACCGACAAACACAGAGACAACCGACAAACACAGAGACAACCGACAAACACAGAGACAACCGACAAACACCGAAACAACCGACAAACACAGAAACAACCGACAAACACAGAAACAACCGACAAACACAGAAACAACCGACAAACACAGAGACAACCGACAAACACCGAAACAACCGACAAACACAGAAACAACCGACAAACACAGAAACAACCGACAAACACAGAAACAACCGACAAACACAGAGACAACCGACAAACACAGAGACAACCGGCAAACACAGAGACAACCGACAAACACAGAGACAACCAAGCGGCGCACTGCCACGAGCAAACACACGTGCACTCATCGTGCTCAAATCCGTGATAGCGCAGCATGACCGGTGCGAGACCGCACGTCCCACCCGGGGCTGCGAGCACGAGACCAAACCGTGCCTCCTCCTCAGGACCGCATCCACGGTCCTGAGGAGGAGGCACGGTTTGGACACGGGTCCAAGTCCGAGCACATCAAACCTCGACATGAACGAACGCAAGAACCGCACGAAACCAGGCAAAGAGCCGCACGCCGTGGTTTAATCCTGGTCTAGACCTGGTTCAGTCCAGGTTTAGACCTTGTTTAGTCCTGGTCTAATCCTGATTTAGTCCGCGTTTAGTCCTGGTCTAGTCCTGGTCTAGTTCCAGTTCGGTCCCGTCCCCCATCAATCGGCAAAGGTCCCTTAGCCAATCAGGACGCAGAACACAATGTTACAATATTTTAAAAAAAATGTATTGGGAAAAATATAAAAAAAATCAGGAGTCAAAACTAGAGATGGGCATAATTAATCGATTGACCGATAATTGATCATTAAGAATTTCACCGAGCAAGTTCATTTTCATCGACAAAAAAAACCAAAAAAACAATCGCCTCAGTTGATATATGCGAGCTTCCGTAGGTCAATCGCCAAAACATGAAGAGGTCGCGGCGAAGTGTTGTGTGGGACCACTTTCATTTAGAAAATGACCAAGCGCACTGCAAGCACTGCAATGCAGCATACAAATATACCTCATCGACAACACAAATGATTTATCATTTGAACACCGCGCATCCAAGTCTGGTAAAAGAAGGTGGCGGCGGTTCATCATCTCTATCACAGGCTAGCCTGGACTCTGTGCTAGCACAGACCAGGAGGAGCTGCAGTGCTCAACGAGCAGAGAAGGTCACCGAACTGATAGCGAAGATGATCGAAACAGACATGCTCCCCATCAGTGCTGTGGAGGGCAAAGGTTTTCACGACTTAATAAAATATTGCTGCAGATACGGCTGGGTTGTGTGGAGGAGGTAGGACAGAGACAGCGGGCTAGCAGCGGTTAGCTCAGATCCCAAAGCGGCCAACTCTGAGCGCGCTAGCAGAGGCTGCAGGATGCGTGTCGCCTCGCTTTAATCCACCTCTACGCATGTTGATTTGCAGATTTACTTTCCCGTGGAGAAGCGCCTGTTCCCACAGCCTCGGCAGACAGAGTAAAAGCGACACACATGAGTGAATGGTTGTTGTCTTTTTAATACAAAATATGTTAACGATTAACCGATTATTACTCATTAATTCTCCCGACGATCGACGAAGAAAACTTCACCAAATGCCCATCCCTAGTCAAAACACATTTTGAAAATAAAATAAGACATTCAAAAATTCATTTTGCATGATTTTCAGTCTGTATAAAATGTTATCTCAGAATTAAAAATAAATAAATATCGGTATTGGCTAATATCTGTATCGGCCGATATCAGCAACATTAATATCGGATATCGGTATCGACTAAAATGTTCACATCGGTGCATCCCTAACAGAAACAACCGACAAACACACGAGACAAAGAGGGACACGGGTGAAGGGCCGGTCTGTCGTCATTTTCCTGTAAGAATGTCGTTTCCTCGTCACAAACACCTGGAGCTGTGGTTCGTTTGTGTTTAACAAACAAACCTGCAGATTTAGGCCGAGTTCTTCTCTCAGATTCCCCCTTCATGACATCACAAGGAGGAACAGAGCGTTTTGAGCTTTGGAGATGTAGACGGACGAATAATAATAAATGGACAAACGCGCTACCAACTGAGCTAATGTCATCCCAAGTGCTCCACTGTGTTTTTAAACTCCACACACCTTCATTAGAATTGTTTGGATCATTTCAGGCCTAGAATTGCTGAACTAAGGGGGAAAGGAGCTGGTTTAGTCCTGGTTTAGTCCTAGTTTAAGCCTGGTTTAGGCCTGGTTTAGGCCTGGTTTAGGCCTGGTTTAGGCCTGGTTTGGTCCTGGTTTGGTCCTGGTTTGGTCCTGGTTTAGTCCTGGTTTAGTCCTGATTTAATCCTTATTTAGGCCTGGTTTGGTCCTGGTTTGGTCCTGGTTTGGTCCTGGTTTGGTCCTGGTTTGGTCCTGGTTTGGTCCTGGTTTAGTCATAATTTAGTCCTGGTTTAGTCCTGATTTAGTCCTAGTTTAGTCCTAGTTTAAGCCTGGTTTAGGCCTGGTTTAGTCCTGGTTTGGTCCTGGTTTGGTCCTGGTTTAGTCATAATTTAGTCCTGGTTTAGTCCTGATTTAGGCCTAGTTTAGTCCTGGTTTGGTCCTGGTTTAGTCATAATTTAATCCTGGTTTATTCCAAGTTTAGTCCTGGTTTAGTCCTGATTTGGTCCTGGTTTAGTCCTGGTTTAGTCCTGGTTTAGCCCTGGTTTAGTGACTGGGGTTATCAAAAATATCGGAAATCGGATACTAATCAAAACTAGAATCTCATTGGCGCAGGTATCGATCCTGAAAATTCCCACAAACGGAAAACCACCTGTGTTCAGAGTTCACACGGTCTTTTTAAAGCGAAATTCCATTTTTATTCTGCATTAACTAATTAATTAACTCTCTCATGTAAACGTGGCAAACACAGCTTTAAAAACCTTCACACGGGACAGTTTAAATCACAAACGAACGCACAACCTTGCCAAATCACACAATACAAACACACACACACCTCTTAAATCCAATGTACACATGGGAGGAAGGCCGAGCCGAGCGAGAAACAACATCACAGCTCCGTTTGTTTAGGAACAGGAAAAATACGAGTTAAGTCGTGGAAAGTCGATCTGGAGGTCCTTGGAACGGTGGTAGAAGAAGTAAAAGCTGTGTACAGTAATCCCTCGTTTATCGCATCGCGGGGGTTAGGTTCCAGAAATAACCCGCAATAAGAGAAATCCGCGAAGTAGAACAACTTTATATTTTATAATTATTCTACATGTTTTAAGGCTGTAAATGCCCCACCACACACATTATACACTTTTCTCAGACTGGAATTAACCTTTTCTCACATTTGTCTCTCGTTTAAACACTCAAACTTTCATAGATTTTCAACAAAATGTATTAATAGTGAAGCGTGAGGGGAGAAACGGCTCCTGAAGCCCCGCCGGACGCGCGAGTTCACGTCCCGGGACGCGACACGCACCAACCCCTTGGAGAAGTACGCGACACGTGCACCCCTCATCGCGGACAAATCCATGACAGAGCAGCACGACCGGCGCGAGGCCGCACGTACACCGGGGCTGCGAGCACGAGATCGAACCGCGGCGTCCAGACCGCGTCCTCTCAGCCCGAACCACAAACCAGCCGCACGAAACCAGCCAAGAGCGGCACGTGGTGGTTTAATCCTGGTTTAGACCTGGTCTAGTCCCGGTTTAGTCCAGGCAGGGCCGGCCCAAGCCTTTATGGGGCCCTAAGCAGAATTTGATTTGGGGGCCCCCTATTCAGTACATGGGGGGGTGCGAGTGACAATTTTTTCCCAAGGACCGGGGTGGGGGGTTGGGGGCCCCCCCAACTGGTCTTGGGGGCCCCCTGGTGGCATGGGGGCCCTAAGCGGCCGCTTAGTTCGCTTATGCCTTGGGCCGGCCCTGAGTCCAGGTCTAGACCTGGTCCAGTCCTGGTTTAGACCTGGTC